>JASDQU010014409.1:157277-168657 GCA_032191745.1 Picea mariana
TGCTCTTCTATTCTTCAATCAAGTGTGCGATCCTTCTGGTCATAAAGTCTTTTAACTCTTGCTTCTTCTATTCTAAAACTTCTTCTTCCTCTTTTCGTCTGGCTTGTTCTCTATCAATCCAAGGTTTTCCTATGAGCATGGTAAATGGGGCGTTGTCTTCAACAAATTTAATAATCTCAAAGTCTTCCTCTGTCGAAGTTCCATTGGCAGTCATAGGTATCCGGGCGAGCCTTCCACATAGGTTTACTAGATTTCCTCTGAATAAACTTGTCCCTCCTAGGGAAGGGATCATGGCAAGATTTCCTATAGCTTCTCAAGTTCTTTCTAGCATAATGTTCACTTGTTTTTCTTCATCAAGAATACAGTCAATTTCAAAGTCCCCTATTCTTTCTTTGACTTGCTCCTTTTCATTGAATATCTCTGGTGATTGGACATCTTTATGTTCCTTCAGGTTTTCTTTTATCCGTATTAATATTTTCTCTGATTCCTTTTCTAGATCTGCCTTCTGGTCTTCTTGATTCAGAGTTAGCCTTTCCAACTTAGCAATCATTCTATGGCAATCCAATACGTCATGGTCCAAATATTTGCAATAGAGACAACTAGGTTTTTTCCCAGGGCATTCCTTAGCAAGATGTCCTAGTCTTCTACAACTGTAACAAAGAGTTAATCCTCTCTTTCTCTTCAATGATCCCCAACTCTTCTTTTACTACATGCTAGGATCATAATGGGTAGCCTGCAAAGATTTATTTCTAGGATCCAGCATCCACTTGTTAGTCCATACATTATTTCTATGCATAGGTATAACATATCTATCATTATACTTATTAGATCTATTCATATCAAACTTTCTTTCATCTATTAATGCCTTAGTTTTTAAGCTAGGACAAAATCTATCAAACATACCTAGATCCATGCTCTAGAAACAAAAAAAAATCACTTATCTTACTTCTACAGAGCACAAAGCTTCCAAATCTAAGGACTTTTGACTATTCTTATCTTTGTTAGAGCACAGAGCTTACATATCTTACCTCTTTTCTATAGATCTGACTTCTTTCTTTCAGAAATTTCCACTTTTACTTTTCTTAGAGCACAGAGTGTTCAGATATTTATTCTTTTCTTCAGATATGATCTTCCTTTTTTTAGATATGACATTATTCCTCACACAAAGCTTCACAGGTCGAGTAAAAATCTACGCACTAGGGCAATAGATCTACGCACAGAGCTTTCTTTTGCACAAAGTTTCTTCTTCCTCAGTTCCTAGCAATCACAGTTTCAGGGCCCGGCAATGGAACTATTTATTGGCACAGGGGCAGACCCAAGGTTCAACGCTTTAACGGTGCACCAAAAAAACCATAACTACCGGCCCTTTCGGCAACACCTATGAAGCAGATGAAGTCTCACCTGAGGTAGAGGCAGGGGTGGTTGCAAGACTCAAGTGTCTGCAACCTTAGATGGGACATAGATATGTGATTCTTACTCTTAGAAAGCACTTTAGCATAGATCATTCATTAGTATTTAACCCTCATGGCACTCCGCAAATGGCACAGAGCACCACAACATTCACTTAGATCTAGGTTAAGTTAGTACTTAGCAACAACAAAATAGGTCTATCACTCATCACTTTCATATATGTCAAATCTATACCCACACATCTAAGAAGCACAAAGCAAAGTGGAACTATCTAAGTATATCATAGCAAAGCACATAGCATAATCATATCAAGCACAACACATGGAAATAAACCAACACATTAGGTCGAAGCACCGAGCACAACACGCAGAGTTATTGTGGTTCACCCCCACCCTGGGGCTACGTCCACAAGGTCTTCTTCTTCTTTATTATCTTAGGTCAATCAGGTTATAGCACAGAGCTCACACTTGTACTCTGCATGGGACAAGAGATCTGCGTGCACCTCACCAGATCCTCCTTCCTTGAGTAGATCTAGCACAGATCCTTCTTACAATCTATGCACTTAGCACTTACAACACTTGCACTCAACTCTGCAAGTCGGTCACAGAATATACAAAGCCTTTACTAGCACATAGATTATCTTTTCGCCCTCTCTTACATTACTTAGATACTTATTTATACTTTACAAAATAGGCCTAAACATGGGTAAACCCATGGGCTGACATCCCTTTCCCATTACATTAACCCAAAATCCTAAAAGGGCCCCAAAATTGGTCCGAGATCCCGTGATCTCTGCTTCTCCTGGAGCTCCATATTTGACAGGTTGTCAAAGTCCAAAAACGGTCAAATATGACCAAGTGTTCCTCAAAACTTGGTCAAGGGCCAACACTCCATGTTATATAGTTTCTCTAGTTGATATGTTCAAGAGATATTGCAATAGGGCATAAAATGCCTACCTAGACTCACTCTGCAAGAGGCAGAGAAACATACAAGCCTCTCAAGGCACATTCTGAGATAGAAAAAGAGATTTTCGAGCTATCCTTTAGTCATGAGCCACTTCATTGATTTTGAGACTTCTTGTCTTAGATAAGCAACAAGAAAATCGATATGGAAAGATGCCATAATAGAAGAATACCAGTATATCTTAAATAATGATGCATAAGATATTATTCAGGGACCAGAAAGGGAAGTATGTGGTAACTTCTAAGTGGATCTATATAATCAACCATGCAACTAATGAAACTATCAAGAAATACAAAACGATATCTATAGCTAGAGGTTTCTCACAAACAGAGGGATTTGTCTATAATAAGACACTTGATCCAGTGAACCTGATACACTTCAATCCGTACTATCATCCATGAGTTGGAAACTATATCAGATAGATAGATTCTTGATGAGTTTGGATTTCAGCAAGGGTGTTGTTGATCCAAACCTATATCATTACAGTGTGGTGGTGAGAGCCTGATTTTGATGACTTATTTAGAAATCCTTATTTTTGGATAGAATTAATCCTTGAGTTATAAATTCAAGATGAAGAATCTGAGTATGATGCACAAATTCTAGGGATAAGAAGTATGACAGAGGACAAATGAGATTTTCCTAAGTCAAGAAAAATATTAAATAAGTTCAGTATGACAGAATGAAAAATCCACCATGATGGATTTAAAGAAGAATATTGACGATGATTCAGATGATACTGATCCAAAGCTGATTGGATCACTAATGTATCTGGTTAACACCATATTTTATTCATGCCATGCAGTGAATGTGCCTAGTCATTTCATGAGTCAACCGAGACAGACTCACTAGACAACAACAAAACATGTATTGAGATATATATGAGGCACAGTAAGATATGGCCTGAGATATGCCTCCAGTATGAACTTGAGTTTATAGGATATGTCGATTCAAATTGAGCAAAATGTACAGTGAACCAGAAAATCACATCCAACTGATGTTCTACTATAAATTTTTCCATGGGTTCCTAATGTAGCAAGAAACAAAACTCTGTAGCCTTGAGTACCATAGAGGAAGAATATATAGCATTGAGTGTGTGAAGCAATGCGGCTTCACAAGTTTTTAACAGATTCACTTGTTCATGAGATGAATCCTATGATGATAACCAAAAGTCATGAGTAAAGCTCCTTGAGAACCCAGTGTTTCCTGATGAATCAAAATACTATCAGATGAAATATCCTTATATCAGAGGAAAATTGTACACATGAATTACCTTCCTAAACATGATCAGATTGCAGATATATTCACCAAATTAACTTCTTGAAGAATGGCTCCCTAGTTCAGAGGGAGTGTCGATAACTCCAGCCAAGACAAAATTCAAAATACATTTGTGTGAGACTTGGCATAGTAAATAATACCTCCCTAGCTGAGAGGGAGTGTTGATAAATGCAGCTATGTGAGACATTATCCAACTTACAAACCTGTTGTAATATACCAGATATAAAAAGTATGCAGAATAGAAATAAAATGCTATAATGGTAGAATAACAGCAATATAACTAGAAAATTCACCACAATAACACTGAAATGATATAAGAATAACAACAGAAATAGCACTTTGATACTGAAAGCAATGTTCATGGGGCTCTTCGACGGGGCAACCTCCAGTTGAGAAGATCTCTATTACAATAATATCCAAGCTAGGGTTCTCATACCCTCGACTCTTATTTATACTAAATATGTCTATCAAAAGAATCACCTAGAGGAAGATCCTTCTAGAAGCGGAAGCTTCTATTAGGTCTTCTTACATCTGCCTTATTCTATTTTATTGAAAGGCCTTATTAATATTGACCTTTATTACATCTGAATATATCATTCTACCTATGTGCGGGTTAGGACCCTAACACCTGTGAGGTGTGGATCATTCCAGCTATGTGAATTCTTTCTCTCAGCTTACAAACCTGGGAGAAAGACCCTAAGAAGGGTATGTGATTCCTACCTGATACAGAGCTAGGAACGTAGAGATTACATCCTCCATTCAGAGAGTGAGAAGAACTCCAGATGATTATCCAGTGGGAAATGTGATCTGATGAGTTGGACGTGTCTGTGGCTAAGCACAAGGTGAATGTGTGAAATCCCAAAGTGTTGGGTGCATCGTCATGTGAACAGAAATGAAGATGATGTGTTAGCCTCCTCTGAGAAGCATATTTGACGAGAAAACTCTAGATGATTCTCCTGTGTGAGGCAGTGAGAAAGAAGATATGTAGAGTGGATGAGCATAGGTGAATGTGTGTAGATATGGTTCTTTTGTATAATGCAGTGAGCCAGATCTATGGCATCCCTATGGATCTGCCCCTAGTAGATGAGCACTAGTGGGTGTATCATATCCTTTGCTATATGTTGTTCAAGAATCAAACCTGCCTGTAACCCTAATTGTTATGTAAAGGGTACAGGTCGGCCCCACCTTAATGTGATTAATAATAAATGTAAAAGATAATTAATATGGTTAATATTAATTATAATTATAATATGACTTAGTGAGGTCAGCCCTGTTGAGCCAATAGACACTTCGATTGATAGGATAAGTCTAATATAAGTAAAGGGAAATTCCCCATTGTGGAATTACAACCTACTTGTGGTTTTGGAAATTTCAGAAAGTACACTTCTTTGGTAAAATGTGTGCACCTCTCTTGGGCGCTATAGTTATAGGGTTTGAAGCACCCTCTTGTGTGCTAGGTTTTATCTTGGTGGAGGTATTTCTCTTGAAGAATATAGCAATGGATTTGGTTGGGTTTTCATCCCTTGTTGAGAAGGGTTTCCTAGGATACTTCTTGTGTTCTTGTGCATGGTGCTTATTCTTGTGATCTTGGTTGTTGCAACATTATTGTTTATGGTTAAGTGAAATTCTAAAATGAAATAAACTTCATTCTTAACCTATATTATGAAAAATCAACAAAAGAAATAAAAATCATGGAAGAATTAAAATTGCAAAGTTTTAAAATAGAAGAAATAAAATGACAAAAATGTAAAAGAAGCAGGAAATTGTTAAAAAAAGAAGTAGAAATCAAACTACTGTAAAGCAAAAATGAAAACAATGGAAAAAATGAAAGCAGATCTAGACTACTAATATACAGAAAATCCAAACAGCGTTAAGACTTTTCAAGTTGGTTCAACGTAATGTTTTAAGTGGCAACCATTAGTGTTGTAGGAGAATAATCGTTCCTATAAATATTTTAGGATGTAAGAGTTAGTACCTAGGACAAAAGCAATTTTGAAAGGAACCATCCATAATTTTTGAAATTTTGAGACCATTGATGGTCCTTTAGATTATATGATTAGATCATCAAGATAAATATGAATGTTGATCAATTCGTCAGGAGTTATCTATATAGGTTTTTTAAAAGTGGTACTTGCATCAGGTAAGCCAGAAAGCATACATTCATGATTCACAGTACCCCAATCAGTGATAAAGGTGGTTTTGTAAGCCTCTTCCCCTTTTACCTTGATCTGATTGTAACAACAAAAACCCTCAAGTAAGGACATCATTTGTGACCTCACAACTTGATGCAGAATCATTTCCATATTGGGGGAAGGGGAAGGATTTTTTCATAATATCTTGATTGAATGTGAGAAAATTAATGCAGAATCTAATATGATCAATGACCTTCGGAACAAGTACCGATTTGGAAATCCATTCAGGGCACTTGACTGGAAAGGTGATTCCATCCTTCAAGAAATTTTCCAACTCCCTTCGAATAGTTGTTTTCAATGCAGGGTCGATAGGTCTTTTTTTTTGCCTAACTGGTTGTATGCCTTCCTTGAGGAAAATTTCATGTTCTATAAGACCAGGATCAAAACCAAGAAGATCCTCATAAGACCAGGAAGAAACATCTTGAAATTCACCAAGTAGCTTGGAAAACTTCAATTTTTCTTCATCATAACATTGGGCATCTATTTTAACATCCTTTGGAGGCTCAGGTGTCCCAATGTTCAAGGAGAAGGTTTCACCCACCTTCCCTTTTGACTTCTCTTCTTTATGTTTCTCTTTATTTCCTACATCACTCGATGAAAATGAAATTTCTAAGGGATTCAAGCCTTTAGGAATCTTGTCATATTCTATGGATATAATGTCCTTGGGCTTAAAAGGTTCATTTTGAATGAAAGAACAAATTCTCTCATCATTATGAAAGACCTGCCAAGATTCTATATTGTCAGGGATGTGTGGATGATATAGAGATTAAAAATTACAATCATGCCTATGTGGAAGAAGTTTTCGAGTAGGAGAGGTTGTAAAAAAAGCTAACCAATCAGCCATTGAGTTCAATTCCCTCTTAACATGAGTGATGTTGAAATATGATAGGTTCGAGATAAGTGCCCAAATAGTTTGGGTGTATCATTGCATCCACTTGTTGCTAGGGGAGTAAATCTTACGTACAAGGTTCCCAACAAGCTCGGAATCCAAAAAAACGGAAAGGTGACCACAGCCAAGATTATAGGAGTTTTAAATGCCCAATAATAAAGCTTCGAATTAAGTCCCCGAGGTGTAGGACAGTCGGTGACGGAGTGTGTTGTTAAGCCATTCCGTGATGTTAAAGTCACCGGTTCGAAACCTGCGGGGACAAAAAATACAACCATGTTAAGGGTTGGTGTGGCTCAGGCTAGGTGCGATCCCCGGGTGATTTTGACAGCTTAGATGCCCCTGAGTCACGGTTTCTCAAGCCACAGGTTAATCGTGAGCCAACAGGTCCCGCACAAATTAAAAAACAAAAAAAAAATAAAGCTTCGAATTAAGTGACATTGTTCATCCAAGAAAACTCCAATCTATAAGAAAAGTTATGGATTTTTCCTACAGGAGAAATCAAGATAATACCAGCTCTGTTACCTTCATTAGAACATGAACCATCGAAGTGCATGTGCCACATACCATCATATAAATCAACTTGTTCCAAGGGAATGTTATCCTCCTCGGAAAATATGGAGTACACTCCTAGGTCTTCTTCGATAAAGTTTACATTAGGTTGTGGGACACTCTCTATGTAAGGTGAAATCCTTCCCTCTTGAAGAAATATAATGTTTTTACCATTCCAAGGAATTGATAAATGTGTTTCGTCGAGTGAGAGGTATCCATCCATTAAGGCTTGACAATCTCTTCCCAAGATGATTGAGTAATTTCTTACTGGGATATCAATTACCTGAATGCTAAGGGTTGTCCTTATTTCAGGGTGTGCGCACAAAAATAAGGTCACATATTCAATTTCGCCTATGTTCATTTTTTGTAGACTATTATAGGAGAGCATGCTTCTGGAATTTTCATTTGTACAAGACAAACCTAGCTCTTCCATAATAATCTTCGACATCACACTTGGGCCCAAACCGCCATCAATGAGGCAACAATGGAAAATTTTATCCATAATCTTTACATAAATATAAAAAGGAGGGTTTTTTATAGGGTATCTAAAGTTATGTACACCTACTTTATTTATAGATGAATCCTCTTCATTTACCTCTTCAGAGAGCTTGGCTACAATGGAAGATTTTCCTTCCATGAATTGTTTCAAATGCCTCTATTTTTCAAGGATGGAAACCATGTACAAAAGGGTTTCATCTTCTTTAATGTTGGCCAACTGATTCAGAATATTATATTTGGAAGAGGGGAGAGTGGAGGTAATTCCTTGAATGTCAGTAACTTTAGGAACCTAAACCATAGCAGCTGGTGAAGATGATCTTGGGCTAGAAGAATTGTGGAGAGGATCATATTTTTCCTTGGGAGCATAGGATTTGTTCCTAGTATTGATGATTATGACATCTTCTATCTTTGCAAAATCTAGGACAACGAGGGTAGTTTATGGTATTTTACCAAAGATCTTATCTATGGCACTCTTCCTTACCTCAAATGTGGCTTCCTCGTGGTGTTCCTTGTAAAAGTTACACCAACTTCAAGGAAATATAGTTTTTGGCTGAAAATTATTTTCAATTGGATTTCTAAAGGGTAGTGCAGAAGAGGATGAAGCTTCAGGGGTGAGAGGGGAGACAGTTCCTTTCCACTCATATTCTATCATATGATTATTCATATCTTGTACTAGTTGTAATAGGGTGGACATGTCTGTCTGTTTAACCGATTCTCCCTAGGGAAGACATGTTCTTTCAAGATGTTATTAATACTCTAAACAAGTATGCAGAGTAGAACCAATATTATCAATGGCCTTTTCCTCAAGCCTATGACGATAGGGGGAAGGTAATTCATTGTAATAATGCATGAAAGAAGCTTGGTTCTGAGGTTGAATGAGTTCAAGGATTTTATTTTATAGCTTGGTGAAATGCAAGTTGAAAGACTTGATGGTCTCACCATCCTTATAGGTGATGTTATTGTACTCCTGTAACTTCTTAGCTGGGATTTGGGATTTCCCATAGTGTTGATTTTTCATAAGCTAGGTTAAGCATGAAGTTCATTCCATTTTATAATTTAACTTAACCATAGACAATAATGTTTCCGCAAACAAGATCACAAGAAGAAACACCATGCACCAGAACACAAGAAGTATATTGGGAAACCCTTCTAAACAAGGGAAGAAAACCCAGCCAAATCCTTTGCTATATTCTTCAAGAGTACCTTCACCACCAAGAAAGACCTAGAACACAAGAGGGTGCTCAAACCCTAGAAGACTAGTGCCCAAGAGAGATGCGCACCTTTCCCAAGTAGATGTACTTGCTGAAATTTCCAAACTCACAAGTAGGATATGATTCCACAATGGGGAATTTCCCTTTACTTATATTAGACATGTCCTATCAACTGAAGTGTCTATTGTCTCAATAGGTCCGACCTCTCTAAGACATATTATAATTATAATTATTATTATAATTATTATTATTATTATTATTAACCATATTAATTATCTTTTACATTTATTTTTAATCACATTAAGGTGGGGCCGACTTGTACCCTTTACATAACAATTAGGGTTATAGGCAGGTCTGACTCTTGAACACCATATAGAAAAGGATATTATACACCCACTAGTGCTCATCCACTAGGGGCACATCCATAGGGATGTCATATCGTTGGCCCACTACATTACATGGAAGAACCAGATCTACACACATGCACATGTCCTCATCCATAGGCACATCCTCTCTACAGATATTCTTTCTCATTGCCTCACACAGGAGAATTATTTGGAGTTTTCTCTTCAACTCCGTTGCTGAGAGGAGGCTAACACATCATCTTCATTTCTATTCACATGATGATGCACCCAACACTTTGGGATTTCACACGTTCACCTTGTGCTCAGCCACAGGCACATCCAACTCATCAGATCTCCTTTATAATGCCAAGTCTCACACGGATGTATTTTAAATTTTTTCTTGGCTAGAGTTATTGACACTCCCTCTCAACTAGGGATCCATTCTTCATGAAGTTAATTTGGTGAAGATATCTGCAATCTTCTCATGTGTAGGAAGGTACTTCATGTGTATGATTTTTTCTATGCATCATATCTCTTATATAAGCATATTTCATATCATCATGTTTTCGATTCATCAGAAAACACTGGATTCTCAAGGAGCTTTACACATAGCTCTTGGTTATCATCATAGGATCCATTTCATGAGCAAGTAAATATGTTAGAATCTTGTGAAGCCACATTGCTTTGTACACTCAATGCTTATATACTCTGCCTCTGTGGTACTCAAGGCCACAAAGTTTTGTTTCATGCTGCATCAAGAAACCATGGAAAACTTCATGGTAGAACATCAACCGGATGTGTTCTTCTGGTTCACTGTACTTTCTGCTCAATCTAAATTGGCATATCCTGCAAACTCAAGTTCATACTGGAGGCATATCTCAGGCCATATCCAACTATGCCTCGTATATATCTCAATACATGTTTTGTTGTTGTCTAGTGAGTCTGTCTCGGTTGAATCATGAAATGAATAGGCACATTCACTGCATGGCATGAATCAAGTCTGGTTTTAACCAGATACATTAGTGATCCAATCAACTCTAGATCAGTCTCGTCTGAATCATCATCAATATTCTTCTTTAAATCCATCACGGTGGATTTTACATTCTGTCATACTGAACTTATTTAATATTTTCACTGCATATTTTCCTTGACTCGGGAAAATCTTATCGGTCCTCTATCATACTTCTTGTCCCAAGAAGTAGTGCATCATACTCAGATTCTTCATCTCGAATTCATAAGTCAAGGATTACTTGTATCCAACAACAACGCTTTCTGAACAAGTCATCAGGATCAGGTTCTCGTCACCAACACTATAATGATATTGGTTTGGATCAACAACACTCTTGATGAAACACAAACTCATCAAGAATCTATCTATCTGATATAGTTTCCAACTCATGGATGATAGTACGGATGAAAGTGTATCAGGTTCACTGGGTTAAGTGTCTCATTATAGACAACTCCCTCTGTTTATGAGAAACCTCTGGCTATAGATCTTGTTTTGTATTTCTGGACACTTCCATCAGTTGTATGCTTGATCATATAGATCCACTTAGAAGTTATCATTGACTTCCCTTTCTGGTCCCTGAATAATATCTTAAGCATCATTCTTTAATATATACTGGTATTCTTCTGTTATGGCATCTTGCCATACCAGTTCTCTTGTTTCTTTTCTAAGACAAGGAGTCTCAGCATCAATGAAGTGGCTCATGACTGAAGGATAGCTCAAAAATATCTTTTTCTTTCTTGAAATGTGCCTTGAGAGGCTTGTATGTTTCTCTGCCTCTTGCAGAGTGAGTCTAGGTAGGCATTTTATTCCCTACTGCAATATCTCTGAACATGTCAACAGGAGAAATTGGATAACCTAGAGTAATGTCTGTCTCCCTCTGAATTGTTGAAGGGAGTGAAGGTATTGTCTCACTGTCAATCTCCATCTGAGATTCTCTTTTGAAAAACTATCTCTTCTTCAAGGAAAACGTCTCTTCTTGTCTCTGACTAGGGATGTCTTTGAAGATTCACTGTATCATTTCTTCCTAAAGGATCTAGATT
>JASDQU010014410.1:63540-117282 GCA_032191745.1 Picea mariana
AAGAGAGAGAGATTATAGCTACAATTGAAGGGAAAAGGGTATGTGGATTCCATAAACCTAGAATATTATGGAATCCACATACCCTTTTCCATAGAATATACTAACTATATCCAAAAACCAAAGACATGAAATATGGTACTACACATATTATATAAATATATTATCAAGGAAAAAAAAGCTAAATGCAATTTGGACATTTGAAAAAAAAATTACAAGTTAAATGAGTACATCAATAAAAAATAAAATACTAACCTTGCAAGTTCAAAATATGAGCTATGTAGATCGAGAATTGGATTTGTTCAACCGGTGGGTGACGGAAAAAATAAACAGCTCAAACAAAAGCCAAGAACAGTGTCGCAACTATAGCAATTGTGTCGCAAAGTCTCTTAAAGTCACGTATATATAGATAAAATAGTCAACTAGCCATTAACACTGAACAATGAGATAGGCAGAATTTTCGTTGCTATTGCCACGAAAGTTTGTCGCTATACTGATGAAAATCCCGACTAGGTTAAATTAAGATTTTCGTCGATATTGCGACGAACTTTCGTGGCAATAGCGACGAAAATCCTGCCCTGTTTAAAAAAAATATGAAACTAGTGGAAGCATGAAAAATTTTCATTTAATAATCCGCCCATATGTAGTAGTGGCATCACACGTCCATTGACGATGTCCAGATCATCGTAGACCCCAGTATACCAGAATATCCTCCTTGTGTGGTTGAGAAAGAATGCCCCGTTCCTCCTCCAACAACGAAGAAGAAAACCCCTGCTTTCGTTTCTATTTTACCCAGGAGAAGAACCAGGTCCACTAGGTCTAATAAAGATACAATTGGATGGCAAGATGTGGAATAGGCTATTGCTATTCTTCATCCACTATCCTCTATGGTTGATGCAGGGACGGTTCCACATGAACCAACTTTCCAAGTGGCAACTGTTCCACAGGACCCAGTCATGACATATACCGTTGTTACATAAGAACCAGTTGTCCAGGTCGATACTGTTACACTAGAACCAGCTTCTCCATAGAGGATTGCCCCACCAAATCTAGTAATACCAGAACCAATTGTCCATGTTGAGACTATTCCACAAGAACCAGTCTTGATAGACACATCTGTTACACAAGAACCAGCTACACAACATGCTGAGGATGTGCCACTTGCCCAATTGTTTGCCCAAATAGAGAGAAAGATCAAGAATACAGAAAATTCCAGAATCACTGCACTAATAACAGAGAATGATAACCTCAAAGAAGAGTTAAATACCCTGAAATAAGAGGTGGAGGTTGTTGGACAAAAGAATCCAAAAGGGATAACCTTGGACATCCTAGCATTGACAAAAGATGTTATGGATAGAAACAAAGAACTCATGTGCTTTGAGTGCAGAAACATTTACTTTGAGGTAGGATATGAGGTATTCAAAGTTCCAATCGTTAAAGGACCAACAACTATCTCAGTCAAGACTGAACATGAACTTACTGCTACACAAAAATCAGTAAAACAGAGGAGATCTCAACATCATAAAACAACTGCTGGTATACCAGAAGCTTGCAAACAAGAACCTCTCAAACAAGAACCTCTGTTTCCTTCACGAGTTGCTACTTGAGAAACTCAAACTAATTCTATTCTCAAAGATAGAGAAACTCAGACAGATTGCTAACACAACAGATTTTCTTTTGTACACAACATTTTTCAATACCGACACTTAGCAATTTCTCTTAGCAATTTTTCACTAGAGGAGACAGTTATCTACTTTAGCTACAAAGTAAGGTTTGAATGTGTTTTGCATGAGGACATGCAATGTCTTCAGTTGGGGGGCATGTTAGGACCCATAAATGTCCCCTTTTAACTACATATTTTGCCCATTCAACCTTCTCATTCCTAAGCTAAATGACTTTTATAATGAGTACTAAGAACCTTTTTCCCAAGGTATGAACTATTCATCTTGCTTTTATATTTTCATTTACTTAGCATGTTTGATTGGTAACGTTCACATATTTTACCCATGAAATGATTTAACTAATGATCAAAATGCTTAGAACAACCCACTTCGAGAAACTCGCTACTGTTACAACTATGTGCCAATCTTGGAAGCTGTTACATGACTGCTGCAATGGATGCCACCAATCTTGGAAGATGTTACATGACTACTGCAACAGAAGTTCGTCAATCCTCGAAGCTGTTACAATAGACACCACCAGTCCTATTGTTATATGACTGCTACTACACCTGCTGATTAGATATGCTGGCTCACGATGTTGATCAAGGAGAGTTCTATATTTTGTATTAATGATATCAAACGTGTTAATATTATGGTAGCTGCAGGAGGTATTTACCCCCACATGTGAACCTGACGAGAATAGAAGACTCCGGAAAGCAAGAGAAACCCTAATGAGTTGGCTAATAACCCTAGAAGCCTTGTTGGCTCAAGAAGATAATTTATATTAGGCTATTAGCCTCCAAGAGAAGAAGTCGGCCAGAATTAATAATAATATACTGAACAGACACATACCCAGAAGGAGAAGTCAGCCCCAACAAAACTGGCAGGATTACTATAAATACAGGGCACCAGTTCTCATTTGTAGTATCTCATAATTGAATTTCTGTAGTTTGGTGCGCACTACAGTTGCAGTTTGGTGTGCAGGTTTGGAGGAGGGTTGCAGGTGCAGCTGCAGTAGCAGCTAGTTCTCAGTTTTGGCTTGAATATCTCTTGGCTAGGGTTTGGGACTATCTGATCAGTATTTTTGTGTTGTGCTATCCTTGGGGAGAGATGCACTACTCTTTGTTTGGCTATCTAGCCTAGGGTTTGCTTCCAGAGGAATTCTCAGTCAAGGTTAAGGTGCTCGGAGGGAGGCTTCGACCTGTGATTGGGTGACGAGGGTATTGTCAATGGTAAAATGAGCACACCATCTTCTATATTCTAACAGGTTATGGGCCCACACCCCTTTAGTCAGCCTAAAATGTTGGAAGGAAACATAGCCTCTAGATATTGAGCTCGTTGAGGAACTGCCACTAGGGTTACTAGCAGGAGCAGTTTCCAAAAGCACTGTAGCTAGGGTTACTAGCAGAAGCAGTTGCAGAAACCCTAAACCTCTTGTCGAGGCACCTTAAGTGACGAGATTGACCTAATCTTTGGATACATTAGTGCACCCTAGCCTAGCACATCTCCTAGTACTCTCAGAAGGCCAAGACGTGAAGGTTGAATTTCTGGTCAAATCTAGGGTTTGACCAAGTCAAGCAAGCCATGACGAACTCTATGAAGTCTGAGAACAAGTTAGATGGAGCTTCTAACTTCAGAGCATGGAAGACAAGGATTGACCTCATCCTTGATAAGAATAAAGTGTTGGATATTGTGAAAGGAAAGATCGTGAAGCCAGAGTTTGAAGAANTTTGACCAAGTCAAGCAAGCCATGATGAACTCTATGAAGTCTGAGAACAAGTTAGATGGAGCTTCTAACTTCAGAGCATGGAAGACAAGGATTGACCTCATCCTTGATAAGAATAAAGTGTTGGATATTGTGAAAGGAAAGATCGTGAAGCCAGAGTTTGAAGAAGGAGAAGAGAAGGAACTGCAGAACATTGCAGCTATGGAGAAGTTCAAAGATATTGACATCAATGCCATGAGTATCATAGTGGATTCCATAAAATACCACTTGATACCCTACATCTCCCATCTTGACTCATCAAAGAAGATGTACGATGCCCTAACAAATCTCTTCTCGGTCAGAAACATTGGACAAGTTATGAGTCTGAAGAATGAGCTCCATGACAATGAAGATGAATGATGACAACGACATAACATCATACCTTGTAAGGATCTCCCAGCTAAGAGATCAACTACAAGCTATTGAAGAGATCACTTCAGAAAAGGAATTGGTGAACATAGTACTCAATGGTCTTCCCAAGATATGGGATGCATTTTCCACAAGCATGAACACAAGGAAGGAGTACCCGACATTTGAATAACTTTGGACTTGCTGTGCTCAAGAAGAATCAAGGATCAATGCAAAAGTGAAACCTCAAAAGAAGTACGATGATCAAAACTTCACAATAAGATTCAAGAACTTAAGAGACAAAAGAAAGTTCGATTCAAGAAGGAAGCCAAAGAAAAGAAAAGACATTTCATAAATACAGTGCTTCAACTATCAAAAATACAGTGACTACAGAAATCAGTGTCCCAAACTAAAGAAAAGGAAGGAGAAACACAAAGCATCAGTTACCGAAGAAAAGGAACCTACCAAGAAGACTAAGCAAGATGGAAGAGACTTCTTCTACTGAAAGGTAACAACATTCTTCTTATTTCTTGTACATATCTTGCTTCATCTTTTATACATATCTTGTATATCTATCTCTTGGAAAATAATGTGTTCCAAGAATAACTATACTTATGGAAGAACAACAAGATAAGAATGAATATCATTAGACAATACACATGAAGGAATGAAATACAAATCATGTGGAAGCTACTGCAAAGATAAGCTGAATCAATCATAAAGAGACTTAGAAGTCAGATATCAAGAGGAATTGGAGAAAGACTTATGACAACAACTAAGACAAAAGCGTGGACTCTGTTAGACAAAGAAAGCCAATTATATATTGCATAAGACAATAAGAATGCAAATGGAAGTATGGACTCTATCAGATGAAGGGAGCCGATTATATGCACTATTACATGAAGCAAGGATTAGGAGGGAGCTAATCCTATGATCCATTGAATATAATGAAATGTATATATCCATGGTAGCAGCCATGAAAGACAATACGTATTCAGCTCAACCACAGAAGAAGACCTCTTCAAAGAAAAGACTTAAAGTATTCCTAGTTGTCCATCCAGATCCGTGATCCTATGATGAAAGGAAGAAGTGGAATCTCTAGAACATGGAATCTACAAGAAACTCCATGGACCCAAGAGCTAAAGAAAAGCATGAAGAAGAACATGAAGATTCCAAGAAAGAAGAACCAGAAGAACCAGTCAACATATCAAGAATCACAAGATTACCAGCCTGATAAGAACTCACTAAAAGAAATCAAGCAGAAGAAATGAAAGTCGTGATGAAGAACAATGTATGGAAGACTTATGAATGAAAGCATTGCAAGATCCAGAACTAGAGGTTCTCCCAGATGGAGGAAGGAGACTATGATGATTGATTGTTCCAGTACACTAGACTTATCTCTATATAAGTCATTATATCATCTACAACATCCATGATTCGAAATTCTACATCAGACGAATGCAAAGAATGTTCTCCAGAGAAATCAAATAAAGAAAATATAAAGACCAATATCAAGACTTTGAGGCATACCAGAAAGAGACTCATGTATGCAGACAAAAAGAAGACAACTTGGCGAAGAACCTCCAATGCACAGCAGAAGCGTGGTGAAGATTTCCTATAACATCAAGATGACTACTCAGAAGATCATATCTCATGATGACAGAAGAAGTACCACATGGATATGTTCCAGTTCTCCAATTATGATATACTCTATTGTTCAGATCTACATGAAGCCTTCACAGTATTCCAGACTAAAGTACAAGAATTACATTATCCATGATGAAGTCCAGAAAGGAGAAAGTAATTCTCCAATACATATCTCCGCAGATGAGCAGATAAGCATACATTTTGGTAAAGCCTCTATTCAAGATGAAAGAACTTGCATACTCAAGCTAAAGCTTGTGGAAATAACTCTCTTAGCTGGAAGGGAAGACTTTATCCAAACTAGAAGAAGGTACGCAAAAATATTCTTGAAAAACATTTATTTTATGATAAATCTCCAGTTAGGAGGGAGCATTGAAAATATTATTTATCTTTGTAATAGTCCAGATTGGACAGATGCTTTACTGTTCGAAAAGTGGATTGAGATTTCTGACGGACAGTGACTTCCCATTGTATTTAACATGGGAGGTAGACTGATTGCTGATGTATCATAGACAATGACTTCCCATTATGGGGAGTGGTCTAGGACAACCACTCTTCTTGGCAGTCACTCTGAGTAGTGGTCAAGTAGAATGGTTCGCCTCACCGGGCAATCATTCTTTCGAAGTTCACAGTTGTGAGTAGTTTCAAAGAATCATCCGTTTTGGAGGTTGATGCAGGACAAACATTCCTTGAGGGTTATACATTCTCTCCAGGTTACACTTTAGTGTCGGAGGAATGGCCTAGGGTGGGGAATGGTCCGGACAGTTATTCCTCGAGGGCAAACTCATTCTCTCCAGGTTACACTTTGTTTAGTGTCAGAGGAATGGCCCAGGGTGGGGAGTAGTCCAGGCTCAATAATCANAGGGTAAGGAATGGTCCAAACATTTCTCAAGGGCAGACTCATTCTCTCCAGGTTACACTTTGTTTAGTGTCGGAAGAATGGCCCAGGGTGGGAAATGGTCCAGGTTCAGAAATCAGAAACAATCTTTCTTCCTTGGTTAAGAAGAATGGGGAAGATAGCCCATTATTGATATTCTATATTGAGGGCAGACATTATTTCAGAACTCACAGATGTGAGTGAAAGATTGGCCCAGATGATTATTATTGATGTTCTATACTGAAGGCAGACACTCTTTCATATCTCACAGACGTGAGTGAAATATTGGCCCAGTTGATTCAGTTTTTATCATAACATTGTTTCTATGCAGATGAGGACTACTGTGGTGGCAAACATTCTTTCAGATCTCACAGACGTGAGTGAAAGATTGTCCCAGATGATACAATTTTTATCATAACATTGTTTCTATGCAGGATGCTCTCAGATGTTTGTTATGAAGACTATATGAAAGTAGATGAGGACTACTGTGGTGAATACGTTTCACCATTCGCAACCATACGTTGCTAATCAAGTACTTATGTTACTTGATGTGGTAGCTAACCACTGGATTGTAGTTATGTACTACTATGAATAGACACAGGTGTGTTCGATCCTTGTTCTATCTGCCTTGAAGACTATCAACAGTTTATTGGAGACAATGATCATTCAGATGAATGATGAACAGTGATTTTCCTGACGGAAAATAGTTCATAGCTTTTACTTCTCTTGTATCACTCTATGGTGAGAGTGACTTATCCAGCATCATATCTAACTACTCAGATGAAGTATGGTTTCGAGAGATGATGCAGCTGATGATGATGGTGATGCTCATNGGTAGTTTTGGGAGGTATTTACCCCCACGTGTGAACCTGACGAGAATAGAAGACTCCGGAAAGAAAGAGAAACCCTAATGAGTTGGCTAATAACCCTAGAAGCCTTATCGGCTCAAGAAGATAATTTATATTAGGCTATTAGCCTCCAAGAGAAGAAGTCGGCCAGAATTAATAATAATATACTGAACATACACATACCCAGAAGGAGAAGTTGGCCCCAATAAAATTGGTAGGATTACTATAAATACAGGGCACCAGTTCTCATTTGCAGTATCTCAAAATTGCAGTTCTGTAGTTTGGTGCACACTGCAGTTGCAGTTTGGTGCGCAGGTTTGGAGGAGGGTTGCAGTTGTAGCTAGTTCTTAGTTTTGTCTTGAATATCTCTTGGCTAGGGTTTGGGACTATCTGATCAGTATTTTTGTGTTGCGCTATCCTTGGGGAGAGATGCACTACTCTTTGTTTGGCTATCTAGCCTAGGGTTTTCTTCTGGAGGAATTCTCAGTCAAGGTTAAGGTGCTTGGAGGGAGGCTTCGGCCTGTGGTTGGGTGACGAGGGTATCATCAATGGTAAAATGAGCACACCATCTTCTATATTCTAACAAAATGAACATCTTGAGAATTGAGGATTCTCAAGACTATTCTGTTTATGTTCTACTGAATGACTCTGACTTTAAATAACAGAGATTTTGTAATGAAAAAGAGTTTTTTTTACTGGAGAAAGAAAAGTAACATTTATTGTACACATACATTTTTGACAATTGAATGAAAGAGTGGATTGAATTCCTTTAGCAGACTGTAACCTATTTCTTTGAGCGGATTTAGTGAGAAGGAAAGGGCCCACCTTCCTCATCGATTCCCCTCCGTTTTGAATTCTAGATTAACTGTTTTAAATCAAAATGATTTAACTGTTAGACATTTCTAGAATACAACTATTGTTACAGTTTAGTTCCTTCTTGTTAGATGCGCATAAACTTGTCTCATGAGAATTAGAAATCGATTGTTGAACATTGTTGGAGAACTGCTTTCCCTTTTTTTTGCATTAGGTTAAAATCTTGTTTCCGAGAAATAAAAGTGTGAAGTACCTTCTTGCAATAAGTAGATTTGCTTTCTTCAATTAGTATAGAACTTATTCCTGCAAAAGTAAATTAGAAAGTTAGATTAGAGTAGGAAATCCGGGGTTCTTATACATTCATCAGTTTAGATTGCAATTATGATTTCAAATTTGTAGAACTCCAGCTGTATCAACACAACTGTGTTAGTGATAATATTTGTTTTTTTAAAACTTCCCTACTACAATTAGATTAGAGATGCTTTCATAATCTATCTTGAAATAACAAACTTCCCTGGGTTGACAATTTATATTGAACACTTTGATTTTCTATTCATTTAGACAATTAAAGTGCCCAACATTGTGTAGGGAACATATCCTCATGCATTATTGAGGGATGCTTGACCTTCCTAGTGTAAAATCCAAGAATCGGGGATATAGGGTGTCTCTTGGGAAACACGCTTCCGACATTCATATACTAGTTGCATGTGCTATGCCATTGTTTATCGAGCCAATTCCTTTCAGAAGGGAAATTTCATCACCAAACGTCTATGTTTAGTCAAAATATTTCTCGCATGGATCCTTCAAAAACTTCCCATTCAAGATAAGGTTCCCAATGTGCAACCCACCATCATGCATGAATTCCTATGAGCACCACAACAAGATCATGATCCCTATGATATTCAGGAATATGTTGTATCCAGGTAATAAGTGTGTCTACCAGTTCCGAGCCATCATAACGGTAGTGTCGAGAAATTTAATTGCTTAATTTTTTTATCATTAAATTATTGGTCGGGAGCTCATAAGTTGACAAGGTGTCGAAACAATATATGCATAGCTAAGTTTGACTGGTTTCCTTACTAAGCTAAGCACACAAGAAATTTTTTTAATGATCACTTTCAATGATAAATTTAAGCATGAACTTATATTTTGCATGCCAAAAAATCACATTTACTTTCATCATATCATATTTGACACAGTAACTGTCAACATCATAAAGATATTTAGACGACCCAACTACCCCTTGTAGTTCGATTATGCAAGAAAATAAAACACAGAATGTAGAAATAAAACACACAGGAGTCATAGGTTTGAGTCTTGTAGATTTTAAGCTACCTGTTGGATTCCCTTGGTTAATAACTCCTCACACTAAAGGTCCCTAAAATCCACTCAACACACTGCATAAGGAATAATTGGAATCTATGACAAGATAAATAAATCGAATGGAAGAAATTGAAATAAATGAGTTTAATCTAAAGCATAAATGAATTTACCATAATTAATCTTACTGAAAATAAACCTACTTACTAACTCTACAAGTGCATTCAAGAATATGGGCCCCTCCTGGATGGGAGCACTACATGAAAATAAAGGATCAAAAAATAATCAACAACAAAGTATTTTCATTGATCAATTTGAAGTTACATAGTATAGGTACATGAATTTTGAGCCTCTGATCTAATCTTTACAAATGAAATCGCTATATAACCTACTGCTTAATGCTAACCTCCTATGAAAAGAAATTCTCTTTTATATGGGAAGTTTTATACATTCCAATTCAGACCATTGATGCTAAATTTGTGTATCTTTGACCATGAAAATTATAAATAGATACATCATTACAACAAACACAATCGATACAAAAAATAGGAGACCTGAACCATAGCCATGAGATATCACTGATTCATCATGATTTCATGACTGAAAGCATGAAATCGTGACTAAGGATTCAATCTCCATAAAATAGGTTGTTATGTTGAGATCATGGCCTAAGATCCACGTGGAAATAAGGAAACCCAGGGTAACTATTGTAGAAAAAAACTCCCATCCATGTTTTTCCTCATTTGGGGATAAAATATCTTAACCAACAATCATGCCATTGGTGGTTTCCTACAGGAAATCCGGTAAATGAAAATGCATGCAGGCAACTTGCGCAACTACCGGACTACCTGCAGTGGCTTCTGGTAAATCAACAATTCTTCACTTTTGGTAGCTCATTACTCTACACTTACGGTAGTTAGATTGATTTATGCTTCCGATAGTTAGAGTGACACCTAATGATCCTTTAGAATGCACAAGGACTATGAAACCTAGAGATGATTAGATACGACAAATCACATCCAAAATGCATGCTAAATTAGAGGGAAACTTGCTTAAACATGAATAATTACCTTGTTTGGATTAATAATGCTCAGACCATGAATTTGGAATTTATAATGGAAAACATTAAGGAAAGCGATGGAAAAAATGGGGTATGATGGTTAAAAAGAGACTATCGGATATGTGAAAAATGGGTCAAAGCTAAGACCGAACATCTCCCCCACACTCAAACTTTTCCATGTCCTCATGCTCTATACATTCTGTATCCTGAGCCAATAGAGTCAGTCTTATTGGTTGTTCTTTTTGTTCCCTCTTCTTCTGTGGGAAGATTTTCAACTTTAGTCTCCTATAACGATCTGACAATCATCTTAATTTCACGTACCACTGCTTGCCCCTCATTGTAAAAAAATTGTTCCTAGGCACCACCTAGTCCCTAGAGCTTCTCCACTTAACATTCATATCCTCGAGGACTTGATTTTCCTTTTTATGTGCCTKTCCAGTACCTCATATGTTTTAATTTGTTTATTAAGCCTCTTTATCTTTTTGTTTCCATTTTTCTTTTGTTGTGAGGTCTCAAGAAAGTCAGCCAATGTAAATTTCTTACTATGTTCAGGCTCTTATGGCTCGTTSTTGTTAGAGTCTAAATAGGGAATATTGATAACATTATTTATTACCTCCCCTTGGGATTTTATCCTTGTCTCTTCTACAAGAACAATCTTAAACATCTCTGGTTTTGTTTCTCCTTCAGTGAAAGAGGCATGCACTTTTGAATATGTTTCTTCCATAGGGATAAATTTCTTCTTCGAAAAGGACTATGTCCAAGGCTTTCCAAGTATTCTCTTGACAATGATCACCCTGTCTTTATCCTCTGTCTTCTACTCAAATTCCTTAAAGAGTTGTATATCTCCTCTACAAGTAACCTTGGTAAGGGTTACTTCTGATACTTCTACAATCGATGTCCTATGGTCTTCCTTTTTACATTCTAACTCATTTTTCATTGTGTCCTTCCTTTTCTTACCGGGGTCAACTTCCATTTCTATGGAAGACTTCTTCCTGGTATGGACAACCTCTTCCTGAATAGGAGTGTCTCTAATCTCTATGAATGGTTTCTTCTTTTTCATGACAGGGTTTCTCTGGCTTTTGTGGAGGGTTTCTTTTTCTTCAGAACAGGGGTTTCTCTAGCTTATGTGGAGGGTCTCTTTGCGTGGGCCTTATTTTTATTGACAGGCATATCTTTGGTCTATGCATGAGATTCCCTCTCTGTCTCAATAGTATAATATTTATGATAAGTTTCTCCCTCTATTTTAGTTTTATTTCATTCAAGGGGAGTATCCCTTCTCTTCCTAAGTCAATCCTCCTTTTGCTAAGATACCAGAGATCCTAAGGGGTTTTTATCAAACCCTCCCCAAAAGATAAACTGATTCCATGTATGATTCTTCTTTCTTAATTCCTCTTCCACCAATATTTTGATCATCCCATGATGAAATAAACTAGTTTCTTCATTTTTTGGTTGGAATTGTACATTTTTATCCATTTCAGGTAAACTCTTTAAGAGGAAGAAAGGGAAATTCATTTTTTGACCCACTTGAAAACACAAAAGAAATATCATATAAAATCTAAATTTGATGGCATACCTCCCTTCACAAATGATGTATTTTTTCAAAATGTAGAGGATATCCTACCATTCTTCTTTGATCCATGACCGAGGGACTCCCTTACTCAAATTGGGGTTCCAACTCTTAGGTAATAGGAATTGGTTACAGTAGAATTCCATAATTGAGTTCTTAAACCATCATTCCCCTCCTTGTGGAAGGATTTTTATTCTAGTAATTGACTATTCAGAAACAATAAGAACCAACTGATCTATCTATGCTACACTCCCAATGGAACTCTTAGTGAAGGCCTTGGAAAATTTGAAATTATAGCCTTGTAGTTTCTCACTGAAAGGGATCCATCCTTCTTTCCTAAAATATTATTTTCCTCTCGAAAATCTATCAAGGGATTCGGTCCTAATTGTCTCATACCTCAAAACTGGAGACTTCTTCATACGCTTTTATTCTGGCCTACAATGGATCTGTTATCACACTAAGTCACCCTGGGTCTTTAAGTTTGTTTTCATCATTTTTAAAAGCCTTAGATTCTTACTTTTTCTTTAAAATAAATTTCTCATCCCTTTAATGTTATGTTTGATAGGACCCCTTTGGATGACTAAACCTTTGAGTTATAGCTCATGTGCTGATCCTCAATTTGATTTTTGATCCTTAAACCCTTTTATCTCATGGTCTCTTCTTTATGTCCCCTCTCGTGATTCATCCCTAGTTTGATACCTCCCATGATTAGGCTGATGTGACACACCTCTCTCCTCACTCATGACCTCACATGCATGCTTCATCATCCCCACTTACCTGTCCAATCATTTTTTGATTTGGAAGCACTTCCCACTCAGTAGGCAGTTCTGTAGTGCCTATCACGTTTATCATTCATCCACTACAAGTCATGATTGCCACGATTGATACCATGTCCCTTGTTTTCAGTGCTAGAAGTTGGTTGAAGTGCTTTCAAAAGATCTTGCATTTATGATCCTTGGTAACGGTTTCTAAATTTGAAAAGTTCAGCAGTGTTGTGCTGCGTAAGTTTGCCAGTTCCGATCAGGCGACCGCATGTCAACTAAATCCGATGCTGTGAGAGATTTCAGGGCCAAAGTTTCCTCAATCTCATCCTAAGATCACGCTAAGGATCTCAATAGATGTCGACTTCATAGGTATCCGTTGCAACCTCCTTTGCATATTAATTTTCATAGGAGATTTTTTCTCGGGTTTTGGTTTGTTAAGCTTACAGGGTAATAAGGGAGCCATATTTGCATACCTGTAAACATCCTCACTCGTGTTCATGGTTTGATTATTGTTGTTTGTTATAGCCTTTGAATGTTGCAAGCCTGCAATATCCTATCCTCTGTGTATGCGCTACGCTACGCAGAGGCGCTACTCAAACCTTCTCTGATTATTCTTTGCTTCCTTTCATCCTATACGAAGAGTCATTTGGGATTACCTCTTCATAGTCTACACTCTGAAAGCCTGTATAAGTATGAAGTTCCATTTCTCATAGTCAAGCTCATTTTCTAAAGCACTGTTAATTTGGAGGGCCATCTTTGTGCATTTGAAACCTGAATTGAATCTTTTTGGTAAATAACATCCCTTAATCCTCTTAAGAACCATCATTTCAAGTCATGGAGACCCCTCAGTTGAAGAAAGCACACAAAGGTGGAAAGATAGTTCAAACAAAACCTGTGGACATGCACCTTTTTGACATAGAACCCATGGAAAGGGAGATGTTTCAAAGAGAAAGATGCCTCTCTTTCTACTAGAACATGCAAAGAGGCCACCCAGAAGTAGAAAAAAAAATTGCATTAAATTTTGATGGCAAGAAAACCAGAGTTGGAGATTTGGAATTTGAGGTAACTGAAGCCTCCATCTCAGCTGCAACAGGGATCCCGGGTGAAAATTGGTTCAAGGCCATGGTATTGAGTTTTCCCTTCATTAAATATCTCTTCAAACCTAAATACCGAGCCAATGAGTTATCTAAGAGTATGCCAAGGAATCAGTTGATCGACTAGTTTGACAGAATTTTGAAAATCATACAGAGATATTTTAGTTAGGAAGGGAGATTTAACACCTTGTATCATTACCACATAAGGTTGTTGCTACATTTTACTGGTAAGGTTCAGATGAATTTTCCTTATTACCCGTTGATAAGTATAGGTAAAGTTTCAGATAGGGTGCAAGCCAAATCTAAGGATGTGGATTCTAGTCTTTTCCACTCTGGACTTATCAGGATGCTTGTCTCTCAAGAGTTGGGAAAGAAAGAGATTTCCTGGGAGAATTTTTTGGTTACTTCTCACTTCAAGCTGGACCAAACACCTACTCCCCAATCACAAATCGCAGGTCCTTCATCACCTACCAGTACTAAAGCAGGGATCAACAAGAAGAGAAAGGGTAGAGCCCCTGTTTCAGAGATCAACAAGTAGGTCAGGGAAGCTAAGGAGGAATTCTATTCTTCTCCACACAGATATTTCTCACCACCATCTCCACCAGGGTTAGAAGAAGTTCCTTCTTCTACTAAGGTGATATCTAAAAAAGGGAAGAAGCTTCTCTTTCCCTCTCCTCCTCCAGCAGTTGAAATTAAGGGTGATAGACCTTTCACTAGGTCATCAATCCATAAGGAGGTTTTTCAAGAGCATCCTTTGCCAGAATCCACTGTTCTAAAGAAGAAAGAAAAAAGCATTAAAAGGCCCGTGGGGGAGAAATCTAAAACTCTTTCTTAGAGGAAGAGGAGAAAAGATAGTTTGCAGTCTACTAAAGATAAGTAGGAAACCCCTGTACACAAGGGAAAGGAGAAAGATTCTAAAATACCCTTGCAAACGAAAGGTGAAACCTTTGAGAGAAGCATTGAGAAGCCTATGGTAAGAAAGGATGAAACCCTTGTGCAGAGAGGGAAGAATAAAGGTAGAGTCAATAAGTAACCTGATGAGACAGACAAGACACTTCCCATGCAGGAGAAAGAGGGGTCTGAGGAGAAGCCCATTGAGATTGAGCATGCCACTGTCCCTCCTAACGTCCAGACCTACAAAATACTTATCAAGCAGCTTAGGGATGCAAGGAGAGAAATATCTCATCTCAAAGAAGAAGACAAGGTCCACTTGGCTCAGATGAATGAGCTCATGATTGGATACAACCATACCCTAGACATGGAAAGGTTCACAACGAGAAAGGCTCTACCTCTTTGTAAACAGCCGAAGAATATTTACAGACTGAACAGAGGATTTCAGTCTCAGAATAGGAAGGTAAAGGCAGAGCTTAGACACTTGCAAGATGAGGCAACTCAAAGAAATTTACAGGTGTTGGTAGAAGCTACTATTGAAAATGATAAACTAGCAGCTAAGGAAAGCTTAGCTACACCAAAAACGCCTGCCAACGCTAGGAAGAAGAAATCTGTTTATCCAATTGAAGATACTCTTTCCACCAGAAAGAGTGTGAGGCTAAGTGTTAAAATGACAAAGTAGCTGGTAGTGGTAAACCCCATTTTTGAGAATTGTTCCTTTTTTGGGAAGGTTAACTGATATGCACATACTAGTTTTTCCACCTATACAAGCTTCTAGGCGTTTAGCTATATGAATTTTGAACTTTTTCCAAGTGCTAGCTTCACTCAGTGGTAAAGACACCTAAGTAGAATGATTTTTTCATCATGGAAGGACACAAACTACTCTGCACACGTTCAAGAGTCAAAGACACTATGTTTTGGCATAGTTACCCAAACCGGTATGCAGACGCAGTGTAAGTGGCGTTGTGTAAAGGCGTTGCGTAATATTTCACAGAGCACAGAATTGGCATACATGCGCTACCCATAGGCGCTACGTAATATTTAGTAGGGAGTAGGTTTACACACAGGCGCAACACAGGGGCGCTACCTACAGGCGTTACTCAATATTTCAACAGAGGAAGAATGTTGGCGCAAATATGCAACACAATGGCACTACCTACAGGTGCTTCCTTCTCTCCTTGTTCTATTTTAGGGGTCGCTACATAGAGTTTCTATCCAAGGGAGTTGCTAGCAAACACCAGGGATCTAGGAAGACTAAGACAACAATTTTGGATAAGTTAATGATGGAATAAATGATAGAAGTAGCAGTTGTCATTCAGAGGACAACTATAAGCTCCAAAGGGACACATGGAAAAAGAGGATCTGAGCAACAAAAGAGGATCGAAGTAGTTAGAAGCACGATTGGATTAGTCACCAACACTTCCTTGTTTTATAGCATAGGTTGTTATCTTAGTTGTTAGAATAAATAAATGCTTAGATATTTTTAAGGAAAAGAGGCCAGCTCATACCTCCAGCTGTTGCCTCCCTTTCTTGTTATAAATAGATAGATCAATTTCTTTAGCAGGTTCGGATGGTTGAGCAAGGCTCCCTAAACTATAATATTTTGGATAAAGTGACTGTGATCTAGTGTGTACTGGACTTAAGACTTTTTGACTAATAGAAATCGGCTTCTATTTCAGACTATCTGCTTCTAATGCTAAATGTTCATATTTGAATGCTTCATATGGATAACTGTGGTAATGATATGATGGATGTTTGATCATTTTATTGTCATGGTGTTTATTTAGCTCCTTAATTTCCGATTTCAAGAAGATCTTGTTCTAAGAAACTCCCTTCCTTAAGCTTTTGTGGAACTGATGTTTGCAGTATCACTTACATTCCTCTCATTCAATTCTTCTTTCTATCCACATTTACTCACAAACTACTAGTTGAAGTTAGTCAAGACCTTATTTGTTGGTACATGTTAGCCCTATTTTTGAGTTAGGATATTATCATTTCAAGTTTTTCCATTCGACCTTTCAAAAAACACTCATACTTTCACATATAATCTGATGGGTACTGGGCTTACCTTCTTTGCAATTAGAAGGTGACTCCTAGTGCTAACATTTTTTGCGTCGTTGTCGGGGAACGATTTGAAGACTTTTCCCTAGGATAGAATGACAATGCTTACTAGCTCTCAAGGTGCATTGAGACTTAGTATTTTGAAGATTGCATCTTGCACTTGGCGACTCCATTGATTCATCTCTGGTGCCTAAAGGTATACATACGAGATCAAATCCACAGTTATCTTTGGTTCCACCTGAGGCTGACCTAGAGAAGATAATCAAGAAGGGAAAAGTTTCTAAAAAATGTTTTTCTACTGCTACCACAAGTGCTTCTGGTCAGTTGCCTAATTCCACTCTTGATACTCCAATTGTTTTATCAAGTAAGATTCCTTTATCTTCTGTTGAAGTATCTAAAAAGATAGATTTTGAAGAGTTTCATGTTGAATACTCTACCTTTGAAACTAAATTGAAAGAAGAAAACATTGATATATTCTCCTGCCTTGATATTGAGAAGTGTTTTAGTCTTTATAGTTTGAAGATTTCCCTACGTTAGGTTTTGCTACACCTCTCTATGTTAAAACTTTTGCTCCCAAAGAAGTAGGAACTTCATCTCCTTCTTAGACCTTACCATCCTCTTCCAATACTCCACCTACTGCTGTGAATATTGAAATCTCCCCTTTATCCTTTTCTCCTTCTCCTAATCTGCACATAGCCAGGTCTCTTTCTCCTGCTTGTTCACCTAGAATCCAAAATCAAATGGCAGTTGTAAACCCCCCAACAAATAGAATGGATACCATAGTGGCTGCAAGATATAACAGCTGAGGAACATCTTTCTGCTTTCTATATCTATGCAGACAACCAAAATATTGAAAATGAAGATGTTTGGATGAGGGTTTTCGTCCAAATCCTTTTTGGTGAAGCTAGGAAGTGGTTTAGGGGTCTCGCCCCTGGATCCATAAAGGGTATTGAGGCATTGGATGAAGCCTTCTTGAGGCACTGGGGTGACAAAAAGGATTTTCTTACTATATCACTGAATTTGGATATTTGAAAAGGAAAGAAGGAGAGTCTGTCTCTGACTTTTCTAAAAGGTTTAACAAAATGTACAAGAATATCCCTGATGAGATCAAACCCACTGAAACCATGGAAAAAATCACTTAAAATCCAAGTTCTTTTGAATCCAAGTTCTACCTTTTATTGAGAGAGAGAAGGTCACCTTCCTTAGTTCAGATGCAGGATGCTGCCTTAGAGGTAGAATCCAACATAATTGCTTCAGATAAGCTCGGGGGAAGATCTGACAGAGATAGGAGAAAAAACAGAGCTGAAGCTTCCACTTCTGACTCTCTTATTGTTCATTCACAGGTAGATGAGTTGACCAAATTAGTAAAATCCCTTTCTACTGAGATCGAGAAGTTAAAATCAGAAGGAAGACAACTATATAGAAATTCTCAGAACATTGAAAATAAAGGTAATTTCAGGAGACCCAACAATGCTCCCCAAATCCTTCCTAGAGATCCCAGAAACATAGAGAGAGATGATCATAGGATTCAAGCTCTTCAAAATAATCTAGTTGTTGATGAAGAAGAAGAGGAGGTAGAGGTTGATCCTGAGATCCACTGTTTAGGTGATACATCCCCATCCCCACACTTGACTCAATCCTCTTATGAGCAATCTGTTAGCTCCCAAAATGAATCAGTCACTTGGTTTCATTTTGTAGGTGATAGCATGGTCATCTGTAGGATTCTCTTTTTGTTTCTAGATTCTTCTAGTGTCAAAACTTAGGTTTTAAATTCATGCCTTAGAAATAAGTTGATCCACAAAGGTTATTTTTATAAAATTTCATGAAAATCTTTTCAACAAATAACGCATGTTGCAAGGTTGATGTTAGTTTGTGAAAGTAGCATGTTTCAACGGTTAAGGAGTACTTTCCCGTAGACAGGCTAGCTGGTGAAAACGTGAAACACTTGTTTTTCTTCCATGATTTCAAAAATTGAAAAGAAGACATGCTCGACACACGTGACATATTTATTATGATTTGATGGTCGAAGCGAATGATGATGAGGATACCGTTATGCACGTTTTAATAATATATTATGGAAGATCGTGCTCGTGATCTCATGCTACAACAATGATGGCATTGGAGATGACGAATTCACATTCATCATCACAGGTAAAGGAGCAGTACCACTCACCCGGCGACATCAAATCAACACTTAATATTTCTAACATGCACTGTTCACAGGTAATATGGTATGGTTCCATATTTGAATTGGCAACACCGATAGTTTTTCACCAGTGCCAAACCTTGGCTCAATCAGGAAATTACCGTGACATTGTATGCCAATTGTCTGAGGTTTGAGTCACAGATGGCAAGGAAACAAAGTGGTTTATTGCTGAGGAAAGAATTGGATAGCCTATCATTCTTATAGTCGCATCCAGATGTGCAAAAATGTTTCTCAGACGCAGGTTGCATGAGTTATGTTGAAAGGTTACAAAATGGTTGCCACCAAATAATAGCTGAATCATTTGCTAAATCATATGATGGAAACAGAGCTAGTGTGGGTTCTATATAAATGATAGTTGATGAAGTCGCCATTTCCACAACAACCAGCTTACCTAGATCAGGTCAGAGCTGGTTTAAGACAACAACAACCAAGAATTTGAATTTCAGGGCATACCTTAAGGCAGAATTTAGAGATATCACCTAGAAGAAAAGCATGCCAGTTTCTCATCTGGAAGATGAATGGTAGGACCTATTTAAAGGAATTCAACTCTATATCACCTCAGAAGGCAGGTATGACAAGCTAATTCTATATCATTTCAAACTTTTAGATCATTTCACAGGGAAGACTCTCTTGAATTTACTTTTCTTCTTTCACAAAATCCTAACCAAAGTATGTAAAAAGATTAGAACTGAAACTCTAAGTATGAAAAACACCCTTTGTCATTTTGGCTTGATCAAGCCGATAGTTCTAGACAACTAAGACAAAGAGGAAGGACTTGGCAACACTTTCTTTTTTGGGAAGGCTTTGAGACCCAAACTCAACCCACGAATGAGCAGAAGAAAGATGGAAAAAAGTAGTTAACTCCTCAGAGCAGCTCACGGAGGAGGAGAGCTCTTCTAGGACCACCAGAGGACAAGATTTCCATCATAAAGTCTAAAAGAGCAAAGAAAAAATTAGACTTTGAAACCCATTCAGAGCAGCCTACAGTAAAAAAGGAAAATATTCTCAATTTTCCATACACAGACTCGGAAACAGAGCCAGAGCAAGAAGATGAAAGTCCAGCCATTAAAAGCCCTTAATTTTCCATGGAAATTTCACAAGACTATGAGACTTTTACTCCCATTGGTGAAGGTGAAACATCAAAGAGAAAAAGGTCAAATAAATCACAAAAAATTAAGCAACTAAAAGAGGTGATTGCACAACAGGAGGTTTTGGAAAGAGTAATCAAGGCAAGATACAAATCACTACCTGACAATTTTGCAGAGACAAATGCAGCATTTGAGAAGTTGGCTCGTGAGAATGTCAAAGAAAAAAAGAGAAAGAAGAAAATCACCAAGGACTATAACAGTTTGTGGTGGTTAGCAAAACGCCTTAAGAGGAAAATTAAGAAATTGAAGCAGAAGAGTAAGTCACATCCAGATCTATAGGTATTGGCCTAGGTTGTTGTGAATATGCAGGGAGATAAATCAAAGGCAGACAAAGTTTTTGGTAAAACAACAGTTTTTGGAGATGAAGGTTCCTTTTTGGCCAAAGACAGAACTTTCACCAGCGCAAAGGGTAAATTTACAACCAGTTAGCTAGTGAAAGGCAGAACTTTCACCAGCTAACTAGCAGATCGTGAGGTGAATTAGCTGGTGAAAGTACAGAAAGAATTTTTTGGAAAGCTAAGCTRGAGCAAGGCAATTTTGAAGTATTTTTAAAAGGATTTGAGAGCATCAAAGGATTAACCACCTAATTAAGAAACACTCAGCATCAGAGATTCGTGGAGATTTTGAGACCAAATGCTAAATTGGTCAACCAAAGTTTTGGTTATGGTTATTAAAAGAGTCCAGCTATAGAAKACAGGTGCCTTTACCCTTCCACGACACAACAGAGTCCTAAAGGAGATGAAGTACAGATGTCAAGATCAACATAGAAGACAATTCAAGTTCTAGGAACTAGTCTTTGCTTATCAATTGTATTTAGTTAGTTTTATTTTCTATATTTAGATACAGATCCAAGTTTTCGGGATCTTAAAAACTGATTATAAAAGGCTATAAATGCTTATCTTTTCTAAGAGATAAGGGTTCAAAGTGGGAAGATATTTTTGGCAACTGTTATAGACTCTTATTGGATAATAGAATTACGGTCTCCTTTTGCTTTCAATATCAGATTGCTCATGTATCTTGTTCCTGTACTTTATTTTAGTTTGTTTTAGCTTTTAAAGACTGTCATCTCTTTATTAAGCTCATAAACTTGAAGTGAAGGATTTCTTACTACCTTGTATCATCCCTACACCTAGTTGTATTTGGAAATCAAGATTAGTATTCTTCATCCCCTCTTTAAAATATCTTGTCTGATTATTGTTTTCTAAAAGCACTGTTTCATTTGAATGTATGATGAGTTGTCTATTACATTAATCATTGAGTTATCCCATTGTTCCAAGCACACCTACATATCATATTCTTAAGTTACCAAGCACCTTTGGTCTACAACCACAAAGGGCTTCTTGGAGTGATAACACAATCTTTAATGGATATTCAAATTAATGAGTTAAGCAAGGGAGAAAAAATGAAGGAAAATGCTAGTAGATATAATTTGAGATCTAAGAAGAATGAAGAAAAAATTGTTGCCCCTAATCAGCCTGTTCAGAAAGAAGATTCTTTCAAGACTGTGACAGTGAGCAGCAAGGAAAAATATTCTCAAAACCCACAACTTCTAATCATAAATCCTCCTCCTGAAACCAAAGATATTTTGAAGCCTTCCCCCTCCTTCAGTTTTGATAATGAGATCTAGAAAATTAAGATCCCTGTACCATTTTTGGAATTGATAAAAAATGAAGAATTTAAAAAATATCTGACCAAAATGTTACAACTCGATGCCTCTCCTAATTCCACCGATTCAATAAATCTGCAAGATGAAAAACCAGTTGTGATTTTAGGCCCTTTGATAGAAGACAAAGATGACTCATCCCCTCCCTACTATACTTCTCTCAATATTCATGACAAGGTGCTGCATAATTGTCTTTTGGATTCAGGGGCCTCCCATAATCTTATGCCAAAATCTATTATGGATGAACTTGGACTGGAAATCACCAAAACCTATCATGACTTATATTATTTCGACTCTAGGAAAGTAAAATGTCTGGGGGCCATTAAGGATATGGTTGTGATTCTATTTCAACTGCCCATGAAAAGTATTCTTATGGATGTTGTGGTGGCCGATGTTCCTCTGAAGTTTGGCATGCTCTTGTCAAGGTCTTGCATAAAAATACATGAAGAAACCTTGCACATGGATCTCTCATATGCAACTATCCTGGTGTTTGGTGGGGAGCATAGAAGACTTTACAGAGAAGCCCAACTGGCTTACATTATTAGTGATGAAGCAAACCATGCTAATCATCCTATTTTTGCTCTTGATACCGATTTGGGGTCCATCATTTTGCAGCTCACTAATGCTCCTGAAACTCCTCTTGAAATAAGAAAAAAGTTTGCTACCTTATCTGAAGAACCTCCTCTAACCAATTCTGTTTGGAATATGTTCTTTGATGGAGCCTCTTCTAAGGAAGGTGTCGGTGCTGGAGTGCTCTTTGCCTCACCAACTCAAGAGACCGTATCTTTGCCATACAAACTAGAATTTGAAACTACCAACAATGTGGCAGAGTATGAAGCTCTTGTTTTGGGCTTGAGAGCTGCAAAGGATATGGGGATTAAAAAACTGTCAGTATTTGGAGATGCTGAATTGTTAGTCCATCAGACCAAAAATCTTTGCCAAAATAAGCACCCTAGGCTTAGATCTTATAGAAATGAAGTATGGGACCTAGTGGAGAATTTTTTCTCTAAGTATGACATCTCTTTTATTCCACGAGAAGATAATTTTGTGGCTGATTCTTTGGTTGTATCAACAAGCAATTTCAAGATACCTATACCACCAAAACTCAAGTATGATGTAGAAGTCAAATACATGCCATCTATACCGGACAATGTCAAATATTGGAAGGTGTTTGAAGATGATTTAGAACTTAAAAAATTCCTTGAGTCTGTTGATGAATTCGTTGCATTACACATTGATCAGGATCTTGATTATGAAATTACTCCACATGTTGATGTTTTCCTTAACAAAATTGCTAATCATCATTTTGCGTAGCTACCTAGAAACCATATTCCAAAAGGACTTGTTCGTTTGGAAAAAGTATTTGATGAAAATGATGTGGCAGTAAAAGGGAAAGTGTATACTGACGATGCTGATATAACTGAGTGCAATTTGGGAACAGAGAAGGATCCAAAATATGTCAAGTTGTCAAGAATCCTATCAAGAGAGTAGAGGGTAGAATATGTCAAATTGTTGAAGGAGTTTTCTGATGTATTCGCATGGACTTATGAAGATCTCCGAACTTATGACATAAACATTATAGAGCACAAGATTCCATTAAAAGAAGAGACTAAGCCCTTCAGGCAAAAGTTGAGGAAAATAAATCCTATGTTATTTCCTGTCATGGAGAAGGAGGTAAAAAAGATTTTAGATGAAAAAATTAGTGTTCCTTTGAGATATTCCGAATGGGTGGCTAATTTGGTCCTCGTGAGGAAAAAGAATGGAGAAATCGGACTTTGTGTCGATTTCTGAAATCTAAACAGAATCTCTAAAAAGGATAATTACCCTTTGCCCAAGATGGATCATATATTAAAGAGGGTGACAGGTGCAGCCCAGATGTCTATGGTTGATGGTTTTTCTGGCTACAACCAGATTTTTGTTTTTCCAGAGGATAGAGAGAAGACGACTTTTACCACTCCTTGGGGTACATTCATGTACGCCAAGATGCCCTTTGGCTTTATGAACGTGGGGGTGACCTTTCAGCGAGCTATGGACATAGCATTTATTGGAGAGAAGGAAAAGTTTGTTGTTATCTACTTAGATGACATAACCATGTTCTCTCAATCTAATGAAGAGCACTGTGATCGCTTAAGAAATGTTTTCTTAAAATGCAGAAAATTTTGCCTCTTTGAATCCTAAAAAGTCATTGTTCGCTATGAAAGAATGAAAATTATTGGGGCATATTATGTCATCTGAAGGTGTGAGGATTGATTCTAGAAGGTTTGAATCCATACTGACCTTATCACTACCTAGATCGAAGAAGGAGGTTTAATCTTTTCTAGGAAAGGTTAATTTCTTGAGAAGGTTTGTGTCAAATTTTGTTGAGTTTCTTAAGTATATCACAACCATGTTGAGGAAAGATAATGAAATCAAGTGGACTGCTGAGGCACGTAGTTATTTTGATCAAATAAAGAAAGCTTTGATGGAAGCCCCGGTCCTATTTAGCCCAGACTACTCCAAGGACTTTCTTGTTTTTTCTTTTGCCTCTTTTGATACAATAGCAACAATTTTGTTGTAGAAGAACTCTGAAGGCTTAGAGAAACCTATTTCCTTTTTCAGTCGGGCTTTGAGAGATGCACAATTAAAATATGACATTATGGATAAGAAAGCCTATGCACTGGTTAACGATCTTAAGTCCTTCAGAGTTTATGTGCTACATTCAAGAGTTATTTCTTATGTCCCATCAGCTGCTGTAAAAGAAATTCTTATTCAGCCTGATATTGATGGAAAACGCAGCAAATGGATTGCTAAGATCCTTGAATTTGATTTAGAAATCGGGCCTACCAAATTGGTTAAGGGCCAGGGTTTAGCCAAGCTATTGGTTGAATCAAATTGCTTAGCGTTGGGAGTAAATTTCATTGGCTCATGTTCAGAAAAGAAACAGATTGAATTAAACAACAGAAGTTCTCAAGTCAGCCCTGCATTGGCAAATTGCAGTTGGTACAAGGACATTCTATTTTTCTTTCAGAATTTACAACCCCCAAGTGGTATGGAAAAGAACAAGGGGAGAGCATTAAAACTCAAATCAATAAAGTATTTCTTGGTTGATCAAATTTTGTATTGGAAGGATCCATTTGGAGTGTTGTTGAGATGCCTAGACCCGCAAGAGGCCCAAAGGATTATGTCTGATTTTCATGACAGTTTGTGTGGGGGGCATCATTTTTGGAGGACTACTTCCTACAAGATTCTTAGGGATGTGTATTTTTGGCCTAGTCTGTTCACAGATGTTTTTGCTAAGATCAGAGCATGTGTTAAATGTCAGAAATTTTTTGGAAAGCAACAGCTTAAGTCTTTGCCATTAAAGACCGTAGTAGTTTCAAGACCTTTTCAACAATGGGGCTTAGATTTTATCGGGGAAATTCATCCCACTTCCAGTGGCCAACATAGATGGATATTGACTACCACAAATTACTTCACTAAATGGATAGAGGTTATCCCTACCAGGAATGCTTCCCACAAGGTGATCATTGGTTTCCTTGAAGACATTATGGCGAGGTTTGGCTATCCGAACATAATTGTTACTGACAATGCTACATCTTTCAAGGCTGAGACATTGATTCAATTCTGTGAACAATATGGGATCACATTGATTCATTCAACACCTTATTACCCATAGGGAAATGGGCTTGCAGAATCCTCAAACAAAAGCCTTATAAAGTTAAGAAGCTATTGGAGGACAACAAAAAGGCATGGGATTCAAAACTCAAGTTTTCTTTGTGGGCTCATAGAGTGACAAAAAAGATGGCCTTGGGTCTTTCTCCTTTCCAATTGGTGTATGGAGTTGAGGCCACTTTTCCTTCTCAACTTGCCTTGCCTATGGAAAAATTATTCCAAGATTATCAAGGGGAGCTGGATGATATGATCAGGAGGATTCAACAGTTGGTTGAAGTGCAGCAGACCCAGGAGCAGCTGGTAGATAAAGCATATGATCATCAAATGAAGATCAAGCAGGCATTCGACAAGAAGGTGAAAAAAGAGGATTTCCAATTAGGCGATATGGTGTTCAAGTGGGATGCACCAAGGAAAGATAAAGGCAAGCACAGTAAATTTGAAGCTTTATGGATCGGTCCTTTCAAAATCTCTGAGGTATTCCCTAATAACACTTTCAAGTTGTAGAATATGGAGAATGAAGAGGTTTTTGGTGGCCCTGTAAATGGGCATTTCCTGAAAAAGTACTTTGCTTGAGCCTAGAGTGGCTCTTCATGTCATTGTAAATATCATTTTCTTTTTATTTTTGTGTTCCAATAACTGACCCCATAGCCCTAGGATAAGGCATTGCATCTACTCATTCTTGGCAGTCTGCAGGGGGCATGCCATCCCCTGTGGAGGCAATGTTATCACACTAAGTCGCCTTGGGTCTTTAGGTTTGTTTTTATCATTTTTAAAATCCTTAGATTCTTATTTTTTCTTTAAAATAAATTTCTCATCCCTTTAATGTTATGTTTGATAGGACCCATTTGGATGACTAAACCTTTGAGTCATAGCTCATGTGCTGATCCTCAATTCATTTTTTGATCCTTAAACCCTTTTATCTCATGGTCTATTCTTTATGTCCCCTCTCGTGATTCATCCCTAGGTTGATACCTCCCATGATCAGGCTGATGTGACACACTTCTCTCCTCACTCATGACCTCACATGCATGCTTCATCATCCCCACTTACCTATCCAATCATTTTTTGATTTGGAAGTGCTGCCCACTCAGCAGGCAGTTCCATAGCACCTGTCATGTTTATCATTCATCCATTCCAAGTCATGATTTCCATGACTGATACCATGTCCCTTGTTTTCAGTGCCAGAAGTCGGTTGAAGTGATTTCAAAAGATCTTGCATTTATGATCCTTGGTAACAATTTCTAAATTTGAAAAGTTCAGCAATGCTACACTGCGTAAGTTTTCCAGTTCCGATCAGGTGACCGCATGTCAACTAAATCCGATGTTGTGAGATATTTCAGGGCCGAATTTTCCTCAATCTCATTCTAAGATCGCGCTGAGGATCTCAACAGATGTCGACTTCACATGTATCCTATGCAACCTCCTTTGCATATTAATTTTCATATGATATTTGTGCTCGGGTTTCGGTTTGTTAAGTTTGCAGGGTAATAAGGGAGCCATATTTTCATACCTATAAACATTTTCGCTCGTGTCCATGGTCTGATTACTTTTTTTTGTTATAGCCTTTGAAAGTCACAAGCCTGCAATAGCCTATCCCCTGTGTATGCATTGCGCTATGCAAAGGCGCTGCTCAAACCTTCTCTGATTATTCTTTGCTTCCTTTAATCCTGTACGAAGAGTCATTTTGGGATTATCTCTTCACATTCTACACTCTGAAAGACTGTATAAGTATGAAGGTCCATTTATCATATTCAAGCTTGTTTTCTAAATCACTGTTAATTTGGAAGGCCATATTTATGCATTTGAAACCTAAATTGAAGCTTTCTGGTCAATAGCATCCCTTAAGCCTCTTAAGAACCCTCATTTTGAGTCATAGAGACCCCTCAGTCGAAGAAATAACACAAAGGTTGCAAGATAGTTCGAACAGAACCTGTGGACATGCACCTTTTTGACACAGAACCCATGGAAAGGGAGATGTTTCGAAGAGCAGGATGCATCTCTTTCTGCCAAAACACGCAGAGAGACCACCTAGAAGTAGCAAAGCAATTTGCATTAAATTTTGATGGTAAGAAAACCAGAGTTGGAGATTTGGAATTTGAGGTAACTGAAGCCTCCATCTCAGCTGCAACAGGGATCCCCATTTCAGGTGAAAATTGGTTCAAGGCCATGGTATTGAGTTCACCCTTCATTAAAGATATCTTCAAGCCTTAATACCGAGCCAACGAGTTATCTAAGAGTATTCCAAGGAATTGACCAGTTTGACAAAATGTTGAAAATCATACAGAGATATTTTAGTTGTGAAGGGAGATTTAAAACCTTGTATCATTACCACATAAGGCTCTTGTAACATTTTACTGGTAAGGTTCAGATGAATGTTCCTTATTACCTTCTAAGAAGTATAGGTAAAATTTCAGATAGGGTGCAATCCAAATCTAAGGATGTGGATTCTAGTCTTTTCCACTCTGGACTTATCAGGATCCTTGTCTCTCAAGAGTTGGGAAAGAAAGAGATTTCTTGGGAGATTTTTTTGGTTACTTCTCACTTCAAGCTGGACCCAACACCTACTCCCCAATCACAGATCACAGGTCCTTCATCACCTACCAGTACTAAAACAGGGATCAACAAGAAAATAAAGAGCAGAGCCCCTATTTTAGAGATCAACGAGCAGGTCAGGGAAGCTGAGGAGGAATTATGTCCTTCTCCACACAGATATTTCTCACCACCACCTCCACCAGGGTTAGAAGAAGTTCCTTCTTCTAGTAAGGTGACATCTAAAAAAGGGAAGGAGCTTTTGTTTCCCTCTCCTCCTCCAACATTTGAAATCAAGGGTGATAGACCTTTCACTAGGTCATCAATCCATAAGGACGTTTTTCAAGAGCATCCTTTGCCAGAAGCCATTGTTCTAAAGAAGAAAGAAAAAATCATTAAAAGGCCCGTGGGGGAGAAATATGAAACCCTTTCTCAAAGGAAGAGGAGAAAATATAGTTTGCATTCTACTAAAGACAAGCAGGAAACCCATGTACAAAAAGGAAAGGAGAAAGATTCTAAAATACCCTTGCAAACGAAAGGTGAAACCTTTGAGAGAAGAATTGAGAAGCCTATGGTAAGAAAGGATGAAACCCCTGTGCAGAGAGGGAAGAATAAAGGTAGAGCCAACAAGGAAAATGGTGAGACAGACAAGACACTTCCTATGTAGGAGGAAGAGGGGTCTAAAGAGAAGACCATTGAGACTGAGCATGCCACTATCCCTCCCAACAACCAGATCTACAAAAGAATTATCAATCAGCTTAGGGATGCAAGGAGAGAAATAGATTGTCTCAAAGAAGAAGAAAAGGCCCACTTGGCTCAGATGAATGAGCTCATGATTGGCTACAACCATACCCTGGACTTGGCAAGGTTTACATCGAGAAAGGGTTTGCCTCTTCGTAAACAACAAAAGAATATTTACAAACTGAACAAAGGCTTTCAGTATCAGAATAGGAAGATAAAGGTAGAGCTTAGACACTTGCAAGATGAGGTAGCTCAAAGAAATTTACAGGTGTTGGTAGAAGCTGCCATTGAAAATGATAAACTAGCAGCTAACAAAAGCTTAGCTACACCGAAGAAGCCTGCTAGCGCTAGGAAGAAGAAATCTGCTAAGCCAATTGAAGATACTCTTTCCACCAGAAAGAGTGTGAGGCTAAGTGTTAAAATGACAAAGTAGCTGGTAGTGGTAAACCCCATTTTTTGAGAATTGTTCCTTTTTTGGGAAGGTTAACTGATATGCACATACTAGTTTTTCCACCTATACAGGCTTCTAGGCATTTAGTTATATGAATTTTGAACTTTTGTTAAGTGCTAGCTTCACTCAGTGGTAAAGACACCTTAGTATAATAATTTTGTCATCTTGGAAGGACACAAACTTCTCTGCACACACTCAAGAGTCAAAGACGCTGCATTTTGGCATAGCTACCCAAACGCATATGTAGATGCAGTATAAGTGGTACTGCGTAATATTTCATCAAGCACAGAATTGGCTACAAGTGCTACCCACATGCGCTATGTAATATTTAGTAGGGTGTAGGTTTACACACAGGCGCAACATAGGGGTGCTACTGACAGGTGCTTCCGTCTCTCCTTGTTCCATTTTAGGGGGCACTAAACAGAGTTGCTACCCAAGGGAGTTTCCAACAAACACCAGGGATCTAGGAAGACGAAGCCAACAGTTTTGGATAAGTTAACGATGGAGTAAATGACAGAAGTAGAAGTTGGCATTTAGAGGACAACTAGAGGCTCCAAAGGGACACATGGCAAAACATGAGCTGAGCAGCAAAAGAGGATCAAAGTAGTTAGAAGCATGATTGGATTAGTCACCAACACTTCCCTATTTTATAGCATAGGATGATATCTTAGTTGTTAGAATAAATAAATGCTTAGAGATTTTTAAGGAAAAGAGGCCAGCTCATACCTCCAGTTGTTGCCTCCCTTTCTTGTTATAAATAGATAGATCAATTGCTTTAGTAGGTTTGGATGTTTAAGCAAGGCTCCCTAAACTATAATATTTTGGATAAAGTGACTGTGATCTAGTGTGTACTGGACTTAAGACTTTTTGACTAATAGAAATCGGCTTCTATTTCAGACTATCTTCTTCTAATGCTAAATGTTCATATTTGAATGCTTCATATGGATAACTATGGCAATTATATGATGGATGTTTGATCATTTTATTGTCATGGTGTTTATTATCTCCTTAGTTTCTGATTTCAAGAAGATCTTGTTTTAAGAAACTTCCTTCCTTAGGCTCTTGTGGACCTGATGTTTGCAGTAGCCCTTACATTCCTCTCATTCAAGTATTCTTTCTATCCATATTTACTCACAAACTACTGGTTGAAGTTAGTCAAGACCTTATTTGTTGGTACATGTTAGCCCTGTTTCCGAGTTAGGATATTAACATTTCAAGTTTTTCCATTCAACCTTTAAAAAAACACTCATACTTTCACATATAATCTGATGGGTACTGGGCTTATCTTCCTTGCCATCAGAAGGTGACTCCTAGTGCTAACAGGATCAGTCGGCCTCGAGTTTCTACCTAATTTGCAATATCAGATAGGGAAAAGGTGGAGAAGGTAGGTTTCAAGCTCTTCTTCATTCAAGCTATTGGATAAACATTAAATCAACTGATTTGAATACTTAGGTGATTAAAATTAGTTGGAAATGTGATCATGTATGATCCTGTTAGACTGAATATTGATCAGGGAGGTTGGATAGAATGGTGGTGTGGTGGAAATGTACGAACAAGTGTTGTATTGTTGACGCACACATGGTGAGTTGAAAAGGTTTATAAATACAATATTTCCTAATTATATATGAATTCCTCATGCTTAGTCATACATTCCAAAAATATGATTTGAACTTACCATAATTACCTTTATAGTGGGGTCGACCTACCAGGATCGGTGGGTCCAGTAATCTATTCTTCTAAGGGTTCTTTCCAGAGAACCATTGAAGTCATGAATTTGGATCCTATTCATTCTCTGAACTGAATGTACTCTATATTTATATTATTTTATTTTTCTTTTTATCATTGCAAAACTATTTGTTGTTGATTTTTACAAGAAGCAAAAATGAAAAGATGAGATAAAAACTGGGGGAAGGACTACTGAGTAGTGACCTAAGAGAGGCTACTTAAATCTCTGTAGTGGAACAACCTACTGAAAGCTGGAAGCAAATATACTACAACTACCTATAGTTTTTCTTCTCTTGAAACTAGCCAATATGTTAGGAAATTTACACTTCCACGCTAAACCTAATATAAGAGAGGAAGAAAGATTTGAGATAGAAATAAATGACAAAGAAAATACACAGTGCACAGATATTTTACCTTGGAAACCCAAACAAGCAAACCAACATTCCTTGAGCGTATTTCTCTCTTGTTGTCTTATTCATTTAGAATAAAAGGTTACATGCCTAACCTTTGTCCACACCTAAGAGACAATCGACATCATGCCTTCCTTCTTTACACAAGAACAACCCTGTAGTAAATTCAAATTACATCTACATGACTAGAAACCTCTAAACGATTGATCTAAAGAATAACTTTTACAACATTACAGCATGCCATATTTATAGGATTCACAATAGGAAAAACCCTAAATAAATGCACCCAAAAATGGTTACAGATCCACACAAATCATTAGCTACAAATCCCATGAATCTTGAGATCCTGTTACAATCAACTACCAAGTCAGATTACCAGTTGAATACCAGTCAACCTTCATTTTTCCTTCAGTTAGTTGCCACGCAACAAATTTTTAACCTCTTTTTGGTTTACCTCTTTGGCTTGTTGTTTATCACCTTGACTTAGACTTTTATTGGTTGATCCATCTTGACCTTCAATTTTCACTACTAGTCGATCCACCTCGACTCAACTTTCACTGCAAAAAGTATAACAGCCCAACATTCTCCCACTTTTGGTATTCTTTGCTAAAACTGGGAGTAATTACCATTGCCTCTCTACACCAAGAGAACTTCACAACACTAACATACTTGGTCAAAGATTCTGCTATGTTTTCCAATGTGTGTACTTTCTCCAACAACACCTTGTTTCTTTCCACCGTGTCTCTAACAAAATGGTATCGCACATCAATATGTTTAGGCTTGCAATGATAATCTAGGTTCTTTTCCATAGATATTGCACTTTCACTCTTTCAATTTATAGATTCGGGAGGATCTAGAGAACATCTCAGAAGTCTTAGAAGTGTCCCAAGAGGCTTAGAATAGCCTCAACAAATGAAAGAGGGAAAAAATTCAAATTCCTAAAAACTCAGATAAATTGGCATCATTTACAAGAGCACATCGCAATATTTCCAACGACGCATCGCAAGCTTTCCACGATGCAAACAATTTGTCAAATGGAGTTACAGATCGAAATATATTCGCAGTCAAAGTTTTGGTCAACCTAGCCCAGTCAACAAGGATGAGTTAGCATCCGTACTGTTGATATCAGAAACCATACTGATGACATCAACATCTGTAAAGATTACATGGAATAGTCATATATCGGCACATGTCCTGATGATGTCATTATGTTGACATGGCAGCACCAGAGGCTGCCACATGTCACTCATTTTCAACATTTTCAGGGTGACATGTSGACCAATGAGAAAGTGCCACATGGAAGTTTGTACAACCACATGGAATCTGTACAACCACATGGGAGGTGACGTGGAATTTGTACTCTATGTGGCGGGTGACGTGACATCTATACAGGACATAGAAGACATAGTGGCAGTGACATCAACATGATGTCAAAATGTTGACGTGGCCCAATGACAGCGTGCCACATGTCATGATGATTTGGCACTTTGGACTACTAAATGGGCCAATAAAAATGTGACACATGACACCCCCAGGTGATGCAATGTGGCACCACCTAGGAGCTGCCACATGGTCTTCTCGCAGACTGGCACATGTACCATTATCCGGATGACACGTGGTAGGGACACATATGCAGGTGATTGTACCAGGTTTAGCAAATGTCTCACCACCAATTGGCAGAAGGAAATGCCCAATGAGGGCCAACAACCTAATTTTCAAATTTAAAAAGGGGTTGGCCAAATGGAAAACCCGATACGCCAAACARAGAAGCCAATCTGCCAAAGTTAGTGGCGTACCTGACCATATCCGATGTATCCTCCAAGTTAGCAACAGTCCACCAAGATTAACATCAGTTTGGTATTGGTTGTAGCATTGCGCCAAAAAAGGAGGCCCGCAGGTTTGACCCCAGGACCTTCCCCAACAACAATGCCTTAACATAACATCCACCAACCACTTGGGCTAATGCTCTTATTGGTAAGTCTGCCTAGCTATTTTATTAAAAGGTGATTTATTCCAATGCATGAGGGAGAGCACGCCAGTCCACCCAGGCCATACCTGACATGGTTTTCAATGTAGAGTTCAATGCATTAATTTCACTTACTTGCTCATAGATTAATGTAGAGGTCTAGAGAAGGCTTGAAGGTGACAGAGTCTGATGGAGACAATTTTCCAATCAAATTTATGCTATTCAATGACATGAATCCAATGGCGATGTCTATTTCGAAAGCAGAGACTACGATCAACAGGATAAATTCTGAAAGAGCCAATGTAAGAATGCTTTTTATTATGTTGCTTTCTCAATGAATGTTGCAGCATAGTATGCTTGATATAGGTCTAAAGGAACATGGAGAGGCTGCAGCAAGGAAACAAGACCATCTTATTCCTTCTATTTCTTCCTTTCTTCTCTTGTTACACATAAACAAATCAGCTACACGTGAAAGATAATTTGTGACATTTGAATGATAAGTGGCCAACAAAGCATTCAGGAATCTCATAGTTTTGGGATCTGTGTATGTGCTGCATATATTCTTAGATATGAGCAGTAGATCTAAGGCATTCTATGGCTCCATGATGATGGGGGTCATTTCTTATTCTTCCTCTTTTTCTGTATTGAGTATGTGGGAATGATGTCCATGTCAGCATCATGGATGCCTCATGATCATGAGAACTTGTGAAGCTTGTAAACATTCATGATCACAATACATTCTCTTGTTTCCATCACCGAAAATGGACTTTGGCCTTACAATTTGTAAAGGAGAGACATCATTACAACAAGGAGAATAAAGCAGTCAAGCTTTGAATCGAGACCCAAAGATGTAGCCCACATCGGGTGAACTCCATTATCAAGGGAAGTGTCATTTGTCTTATGTGTTTATGTTCTTATCCTTCTTTCATGAATTTCCGCACATAGATTACTAAATGCAAGCATGACATGTAACACATAAGGAATTTAACAAGGCTTTAATTCAATTTGGATTCAAGTTCGTAAATACTTCAACTATACCTTTTAATTTCAATCCACTCAAGTAAAATGATCTATAACTGACCCTTTAGAGGAGTGACAAGATAAAACCATTATTGGAAACTAATCACCCTCGAGTTCATATCAAGTGGTATCAGAGCAGGATTGATACTAGTTGCAGGTGTTGAAGCTGAGAATGGCGAGATCGCCAAAACAATTATGGTTCGATGAGATTCAAGAGCTCAACCAAATCCTTCAAGCATAGAATGTTGGATTGAAGACATTGTTGCATGTTGCAGAGGAGGAGAACCAAAGTTTGCAAGAGAAGTTGCAAGCCATGAAGGTGCAGAGAGCAGAAGGCTCTACAAATGAGATGGTGATAAGACCATTTTGTGACCATGGAAACTTCACCAGTTATGGTTTCGAGCATGACAATGAAAATGCATAGACACTCTGTCAAGCAAGTGAAGATGACATCCAAGCATCCAGAAACCAAGGAGAATTTATAGAAGCATCATCGATTGATCCTTATCACCAAGAAAAACTAGACACATCCCAAGAAGCAGACCAAGAGTCCCAACTTGGGATGGAGGTAAATAAACCATGGTTAGTTCCTTTCTTGATTAATGTTGATGAATATTTTAAATTCCTTGAACAACATACTTCATGCATCAACTTAAACTTGATGTGAAAAATGGGATATGAAGGAGGAGGCCTTGGAGCCAATGGCCAAGGTATTGTGGATCCCATCAAGGCAGTGGTGTGGCCTCGATATGCCAGGATAGGTTATGTCTAAAAGGATGTTGGAGAAAGCTCCAAAACCATTAGGGAAGAAGACCCCAGGACAGTCATTGAGACTCTAGAAGTCAACAATTCATTAGGAGATGAAACTGATTCAGTGCAGGATGAGAGCATGACTTCTCATGATCGAGGATTTGAGACATCTCCAGGGAGAGATGAGAATCACAATGAAGGAGCTAAGGCTAGTTCTTCTTGCCAGTTTGACTTCAGAGACAACTCACCGAGGTATAAGAAGTCTTGAAACTCTAAAATTCTATTTGATTATAAGCATGTTAATAATATACAATAGAGCTTGTGGCATCAAACACCATGCACTTTTTGTGGATTGAATAATAACGCAGTGTCCCAGTGTTGGAAGAGAAAATCCTTGTACAGGAAGGATATGGAAACTAGGAAAAAGACGAGGATAGAAGATCGCTCTCCACACACAGAAAGGAGTAGGAGAAATACACCTCTGAAGGAGAAAGGATACTGTAGCCATTGTAGCAGACATGAACATTATGAGGCCACCTGTTGGGCCTTGCATCAAGATCTATGTCCAAAGAGGAACAAGAATACTAGGAAGACACCTCTGAGGGAGACAACCAATCAGGCAGTGCTGTAGGGAAATCCGCCACCAAGAGGAAACCAACTACCAGAGAAAGGAGAACTTGGTAAAGAGGACATGTTCGGTGTAATGACTGAATGGATGGGGAAAATACTTGAGTTAGTCGAGAGTGGCCATCTTTGTAAATTACATGTTGTGATTCATACTCCATAGAAGGGCATTGTGTAAAAGTGGTAATTGTTTTATATGACACTTTTCTTGCACATGTTGATATTTTTAGGCCTTGTGAGGTAGTTTGGGTCTAGGTTTTATTTTGTAAATCCAATGGACATGAAACTTATAATGTAAGGACTTTTGGGGACCAAAAGTACTTTCAATTGGGAGGTGTGATCCCAAAGTATCTAGAGAAAATATCAGAAGTCTTAGAAGTGTCCTAGAAGGCTCAGAATGGCCTCGACAAATGAAAGAGGGAAAAAAATCAAAGTTATAAAAACTAATATAAATTGGCATCATTGCAAATATTGTGTCGCAAGATTTCCAACAGTGCAAACGGTTCATCAAACAAAGTTACAGATCGAAATATAATTGCAGTCAAATTTTTGTTTAACCTAGCCCAGTCAGCAAGGATGAGTCAACATCTGTACTACTAACATCAACAATTGTACTGATGACGTCAACGTCCGTAAAGGGTATGTGGCATAGTCAGAGAGAAACACATGTCCTGATGACATCATCATGACTTCAACATGCTGACGTGATAGCACCAAAGGGTGCCATGTATCACTCATTTTTTACATTTTCAGGTCGACATGTGGACCAATGAGAAATTTCCACGTGGCAGTCCATACAACCATGTGGCATCCGTACAACCACATGGAAGGTGACATGGAATTTGTACCGTACGTGCCAGGTAACATGACATCCGTATAGGATGTGGTATATGATGTGGCAGTGACATCGGTATGACGTCGACATGGTGACATGGCCCAATGACAGTGTGCCAAGTGGCATGTTGATTTTTCACTTTGGACTGCCAAATGGGACAATAAAATTGTGACATGTGGAACCCCTAGGTGACACCACATGGAACAACCCAGGAGCCTCCATGTGGTCCTCTTGCAGACTGACACATGGACCATTATCCAGATGACATGTGGTCAGGGCACGTATGCAGGTGACTGTACTAGGTTCAACAAATGGTTGGCCACCATGTGGCCCAATAATGGACTTCCACATGGCAGCGGGAAAATTCCCAATGAGGGTCAACAACCAAATTTTCCAATTTAAAAAGGGGTTGGCCAAATGGCCAAATTGATCCACCAAAATTGGTAGCCAATCCGCCAAAGTTAGTGGCGTACCCCCACCATATCTGACATCCTCCAAGTTAGAATCAATCTGCCAAGTTAGAAGCAGTCTGCCAAGATTAGTGACAGTTTTGTATTGGTTTTTATAAGGCGCCAAAAAGGGAGGCCTGCAAGTTTGACCCTGAGACCTCCCCCAACAAAAATTCCTTAATATAATTCCAACCAGCTATTTTATTAAAAGGTGATTTCTTCCAATGCATAGGGGAGTGTGCGCTAGTCTTCCCAGGCCATACTTGGCATGATTTTCAATGTAGAGTTCAATGCATTAATCACAGATACTTGCACACGGATTGAGGAAGAGGTCTAGAGAAGGACTGAAGGTGAAAAAGTCGTGAAGATGATTTAACAGTCAAATTTATGCTATTCGACGATGTGAATCCAATCGTGATGTTTGTTTCGACAGTAGAGACTCCGATCAACATGCTAAATTATGGAAGAGACATTGTAAGCATGCTTTTTATTATGTTGTTTTCTCATTGAATGTTGCAGCATAGTATTCTTGATACATGTATGAAGGAGCATGGAGAGGCTATAGAAAGGAAGAAATACCAACTTATTCCTTCTATTTCTTGCTTTCTTCTCTTCATACACATAAACAAGTCAACTACATGCGAAATAGAATTTGTGACACTTGAATGATAAGTGGCCAACGAAGCAGTGAACAATCTCATAGTTTCGGGATCTGTGTATGTGTTCCATATATGCTTGGATCTGAGCAGCAGATCTAAGGCATTCTATGGCTCCATGATGATGGGGGTCATTTCTTAGTCTTCCTCTTTTTCTATACTGAGTATGTGGGAATCATGTCCATGTCAGCATCATGGATGCCTCATGAGCATGAGAACTTGTGAAGCTTGTAAACATTCCTGATCACATTAGGGTCTCTTGTTGCTATCACCGAAAAGGGACTTTGGCCTTACAACTTGTAAAGGAAGGACATCATTATAGAGAGGAGAATAAAGTGGTCAAGCTTTGAAGTGAGACCTGAAGATGTATCCCACATCGGGTGAATTTTGTTATCAATGGAAGTGTCATTTCTCTTATGTGTTTATTTTCTTATGCTTCTTTCATGAATTTCCACACATATATTACTAAATGAAAACATGACATGCAACACATAATGAAATTAACAAGGCTTTAATTCAATTTGGATTCAAGTTTGTAAACACTTCAACTCTACCTTTTAATTGCAATACACTCAAGTAAAATGATCTATAAATGATCCTTTGGAGGAGTGATATGATAAAACCATTATTGGAAACTAATCACCCCCAGGTTCAAATCATTTATCTTCATAGATATTTGCTCAAACCCAATCCTTGAACACAACCATTGTATCCATACTGCTTCTTTGATTCCATGTGTGGCTACCATGTATTCAACTTTTGTTGTTGACAAGGCTACGACTACGCGTTTCTTACTCATCTAGCCGATTTCTCCACCGAACATATTGAACACATATCCATTAGTTTACCTTCGTCAATATGAATATCTAACCTAGTCGGTGTCGACAAAGCCATGTACATATATTTCACTGTTATTTCCAAACTTCCCTTGGTAGCATATAGCATAGTATTTTGTGCCACACAAATACCTGAATACTCTTGAAAATTTTCCATTTCTCATTTCCATGTGTCGACATGTATCTTCTCAACACTCCCATTGCATGGGTAATTTTTGGTCGAGTGCAGAACATCACATACATTAGACTACCAATAACATTTGAATAGGGGATGTGTGCTATATCCTCTATTTCTTCCTATGTCTTTGGAATTTGTTCAACAATTATCCTTGCTCCCATAGGAATTAACACTTTTACAAGTTTTCAATCCTGCATGTTGAAACCTTTCAAAACTATTTCAATATATATTTTTTTATTCAACCAAATCTTCCTAGTTGCTCGATCTCTGTTGATCTCCATTCGCATAATGAATTTTGTTGCACCAACATCCTTCATGTAGAACTTGGAGGATAGTTTCTTACTCACATCCTTTATTGTGTCCATGTTGTTACCACCCAACAACATGTCATCGACATACAATGCTACATATATGAAAAAACCACCTTCTTCCTTAGAATATATGCAATGATCAAATTTGCTTCTCATGAATCCAAAACTGAGGATGTATGTGTAAAACTTTTGATACCACATCCTTGGTGATTTATTTAGACCATAAAGGGATCTTTTCAATCTACACACCAAATATTTCTTTCCTTTTACTACAAATCCTTCAGGTCATTTAATGTAGATTTCTTCTTCCAAGTCCCCATGTAGGAACATTGTTTTTACATCCATCTATTCTATTTCCATATCAAATGTTGCAGCCAGAGACATCAATACTCTAATGGAAGTTAATTTTGCAATAGTGGAAAAAATCTCATTGAAATAGACTCCTTCGACTTGGCAATTTCCTTTCGCTACCAATCGAGCTTTGAATTTACCAAATTGACCTGTTGTGTTCATATTCTTATTGAATACCCACTTGATATTGATGATATTTCTTCCATTAGTTTATTTGACTAAATCCAACATATCATTTTTATGCAAGGATTCCATCTCTTTGACCATGGAATCCTTCACGATTCTATCCTCTGTCGAGTTAAATTCATCCTTGACAGACTTGGGATCCTTGTTATTGGAAATTAACACAAATGTGGAATGAAATTCTGGTGGAATATACCTTTAGATTGGATTTCTTACTCATTCATGCCTCCTTATAATTGGGGTCGCTTGTCCCACATTTTCATCTGATTCAATCAACTTATATGAATAATCTTCTTCTTTGTTCCTTAGTTCAAACTTCACCTTCTATGGATTATTATCTGTTTGAACCACTTTAGACTCATACTTTCTTATGAATTCTCTGAAGACCACATATTGAATGTGCATTGTTTTCCTTGGTGTGGTATCCCAAAGCTTATATCCTTTCATTCCTTCTTTGTATCCAATGAAAATAAACTTGACTTCCTTCTTGTGCAACTTGCTCCTCTTTTCCTTGGGAACATGCACAAATGTATCACAACCAAATACTTTGAGATACAAAAGTTAAGGCTTCTTAAAAATCCATACCTCATGTGGAGTCATGTCGACTAGTACCAAAAAAGGATGCATATTCACCAAATATTTCGAAATGTCGACTGCCTCTTCCCATAATTCGTGTGTGAGCCCAACACCATTGAATATGCTCATTGCATTGTCCATCAACGTTCTGTTCATTCTTTCATAAACTCCATTTTTCTATGGTGTATATGGTGTGGTATTTTGACATTCTATACCACAGTGCTTACATAACTACACAAAATACTTTCCACATAATTCACCACCATTATCAGTTCTCAACACCTTTATCTTCTTATCTGTCTTATTTTCCACAAGAGACTTAAACTCTTTGAATTTCTTGAAAACCTTGATTTCTTCCTTAGGAAATATATCCATGTATTTCTAGAAAAATCATTTATGAAGGAGACATAATACAAGGATCCACCAAATGAAATAACTAATACAGGGACAAACACATCACTATGAATCAATTATAGAATCCCCTTGTCCTTGTCACTCTAGATGGGAACCTCACTCGATTTTTTTTTTCCATATATGCAATGTTCACAAAAATCGATTTCTAAATTAAATTCAGGAAAATATTCAACCATACCTTTGTTATGCATAGCTCGAAGTCTGTTTTCTCCAATATGTCTCATCATTTTGTGCAATAGCATGGTCTAGTCGACTTGACGAAGACTTGTCGAGTTAGTTTGAATCGACTTATCCCAAGGTGAGTCGACTCGAGTCGAAGACGAGTCTACTTCAGGAAAGAAAATGTTGTTGCATCTAGTCGAGTCAACATTCCCTAACAACTTGTATAGGGTTCCAATCTGAACTCATTTCGTTAATACCATCAAACCTCTAACTATATTTCACATATCCTTCAGAAATAGAGTGAAGACTCCTGCATCACTCATCTTGTTGACAAATATCAGGTTTCTTTCCAAAATGGGAATATGTAGCACACTTGGAAGGGTTCTACTCCTTCCATCCTGCAATATCAGTTAGACTCTTCCTCATCTAAAAATTTCGGTTGTAAAGTTGTCCCCAAAGAGCACATCTCCCCCTTTATATCATTAATATTCTTAGAACCATTCTCAATGTGGTTTCATATGATAGGATTCTCCCGAGTCGATCAACCAAACATATTGATCCGATTTTGTGCTTGTGAACGTTAGGTACACATTGTCACATTTATATAGAGTTTTCTTTCTCTCAGTCGAATGCTTCTCATCGGATCCTATAGTGACTTCCATTACCTTTGACTTGCAGTCCATTTTATAATGTGCATATTTACTACATTTCCAATACATTCTCATCGACTGAACCTAAGATTTGGATCTACCCTTTAACTTAGAATTTCTACCAGATAATTTTGTTTTATCTCTGTCAACCGATCAAACTCTCACCACTAATATATCTTTGGTTGATCTTCCATGTTCTTTATTTTTATTTCTTCTAATAATAGAGATGCAATCATGTCTTCTAGCGCTAATTTGGTTTAATTACTCTCTATATCCATGACTAAGCTATCCCAGGAGTTTGGAAAATAAAATAGTAGGTTAATACATTTCTCCTCCTTAGTGATTTTAACATCCACAAAAGATAAATTTCTTATTATGGTATTAAATTCATTTAAATGCTCAGTCATTGAATTGTCCTCACTCGTCCTCAGAAGATACAATTTCTATCTAAGGAACAACTTATTTAACAGGGATTTCAATTGGTATAAGTTACCCAACTTGTCCTATAGTTTCTTGGTCAAATATTCACCTAAGACATTCAATGACACTGAATCTACAAGACAATGTCAACTCATACTCCTTGATCATTCTTCTCGATATACAAGAATATATTTAATTTTAAGCTTCCAAAGATCAAAATTATGGCCATTGAATTTTTTGATCTATATTCTCGAGCTACTTGTCATTCTTTAAGAATAAATTTAAAGATCTTTGACTTACGACTCTTATTGGTCCTAGGGTTTAGTTCAGATCCAAGGTTGTTAAACCAAGTTGTGGTACCACTTGTCAGTAAATTTACACTTCCACGCTAAGACTAACATAAGAGAGTAAGATAGATTTAAGCTATAAATAAATGACAAAGAAAATACACAGTACACAAATATTTTACCCTAGAAACCCAAATGGGAAAACCAACATTCCTTAAGCATCTTTCTCTCTTGTTTTATTATTCATTCAGAATAAAAGGTTACATACCTAACCTTGGTCCACACCTAAGAAACAATCAACATCAAACCTTCTAGATTTACGCAAAAAAAAACTTGTAGCCAATTTTCCTTACATCTACATGACTTACAACCTCTAAATGATCAATCTAAATATTATATTTTACAACATACAACATGCCTTATTTATAGGATTTATAGTAGGAAAAACATAAAGAAAAGAATTCAAAAATAGTTACAGATCCATGCATATCATTGGATACAAATACCAAGAATCTTAGGATTCTATTACAATCGACTACCAAGTCAGATTACTAGTTGAAACCGGTCGACCTTCATTTGGACTTCAGTTGGTTTCCACACGACTGCTTGTTGACCTCGGTTGACCTCTTCAACTTTTTGTTGATCACCTCAATTTCAACTCTTCCTAGTCGATCCATATTGGCCTTCGACTTTCACTACCAGTTGATCCACTTCGACTCAACTTTCACTACAAAGAATATAAGAACCCAACAAAATATTCCCTATTCCAACAGTATTCACACCTTTTTATTACCAATCATGAAATTTTTGGCTACTGTGTATGATGAAATCACAAGTATCCACACATTCCAATCCATGTTAGAATTATTCATCATGCGAATAAATGTATTGAATTCAATCATGATAATAAAACATTGGATTATTAACCATTGATGTATGTCGTTAACCAATGTGAGACCATTCACCTTTGATGAGAAAGAGTGTAAAGGTACTGCAATAAATCTTGCAAGGTACAAATAGATGGGATGGTGTCGAGTCACCTATAAGATTTGATGATCATGGGACATTGATGCATTCATGTTTTTCACTGGTGAGAGAACCTACCATTAATGCATGCAAGCCTCAAGGTACTGAAAAAGTCCCTAATCTCTGGTCCCAATGGATATGATGACATCGATGGGAAAGGTTGTTAGAAGGAGGGCCTTAAAGGATCCCCCATAAAATAACATGAGAACAAACAAAATATTTGGAGAATTATGATTTAAGAGATCAACAACCGGCTACAAGTAATGAATTTTTCCCACCGGAGATTGGTTTTCAAGAAGAATCCTTGCCTAGTTGTGTCACAGAGGTGGTTTTTACAGCTGGGATTATTTTTTTCTTTACTTTACTTTTTTTTTTCCATCAATAAAAAGGAATAATTCAAGGAGAGAGAACATGAATCATGAGTAGGAAGATGACCTTCCTCTCTTACCACTTCCATTTCATCTTTCTGACATATATCTGTAATGAATTCTACTTTGAAAACGTATTTATGGTTTAACCTCAACCTATTCCCATTCACAAGGAAATAATTTTATTCTTCATAGATGGTATTGATACGAACTGATCCACTCTCAAAGACAATGTCTACTTCATAAGGTCCCAACCACCGAGTAGTAAGCTTCCCCTTGAAATTTTAAAATTTGAATCGAAGAGTAGAGCCCAGTCCCCTAGATGGAATTGATTTATTTTGATTAATTTATCATGGAATTTATTCTTTTGATGTTGTACAAAATTGGTATGTTGGACAACATCTCATATGATCTCATCTAGTTGGTTTAGCTGTAATATCCTTTGTTGTTGTGCCTATGTCAGATCCGTTCCTAGTTGGATTGCGGTTCAATTTTTTTTTATCTGAAATTCTATTGGGAGAAGAACCTCTTTCCTGTATACCAACCTATAGGTGGTGAATATGGTAGTATTCCTCCAAGTTGTTTTGTAGTCCCACAATGATTTAGGGAGCCGAATTGCCCAATATTTGTGGTGGATATTCATTGTCTTCATCAGAATGGATTCCACTAGCACATTGTTGGTGGAATCTACCTATCCATTAGCTTGTAGTGTGGTATAGATAAGAAGTCTTGTGCTTGATTTTGTACTTCTTGTTGATGGAATTAATGAGCCTTGATGTAAGTTGTATCCTTTGATCTGTGACAATTTTTCTATGCACACCAAATCGAGTGAAAATATATTCATAAATAGAATATGCTACTGATTTTTCATTAGATTTAAATAGGTCCTTGGATTCCACCCATTTTGTAACATAATCAGTGATGGTCCCAAAAAAATGTAAGGCCCATTTTTCAAATGGTTCGATTAGTACCAAAGGGTGTAGTGGCATCTTGTTGGAATATACTGGTTGTCCCATTCTCTAAAAACTGTCATAGTTTTATATGTACTTTTTGGCATCCTTAAAAAGGTTAGGCCAATAGTACCCTTACCACAGTAGCTTATAGGTTGTTCTTTTTTCCACAAAGTTCCCTCAAGGTTCATCATGATAATCATTTAGTATACCAAACATTTTGTCCTCTCAGACACACCTTAAAATGATGAGATATGCTTTGGTATGGAACAAATCACCACTAATCCATGAGTAGGCATCACTTTTTCTTATGATCCTTCATTTCTCCCACAATGAAAATTGTTGAGGTAGCTTCCATGTAGCTAAGTAATTGGCCATATCTAGAAACCAAGGTGAGTGAGTAGATATTGAAAATAATAGTTCATCTAGAAAACTAACATTTATAGGAAAAACATCACCTTAATTTTGTATACTAGAAAGGAAAACAATGACTACATTTTCCTTACCAGGTGGATCCACAATGGTGACATTAAATTACTGCAGTAACAAGATCCTCTCGTAACTTTGCCATTAGTGACTAGTTTATTCATTAAATATCTTATGGCAGCATGGTCAGTGTGAATGAAGACTTTGTAACTGACGATGTAATGCTTGAAATTATCTATAGAGTGTAAAACTACTAAGAATTACTTCTCTGTTACAGTATAGTTCGTCTCAACAGATGTGAGATTTTTTCTAGTATAGTAAATGGCATAATGAGACTAGTTTCCTTTTTTTCCCAAGGACAACCCTTAGATAAGTTTCTGAGGAATTCGTGGAAATGTGAATTGGTAGAGACCAATTAGGTCCCCTCAATATAGGTGCAACAAACATGTTTTTTTTTTAATCTTCAAAAGTACACTGACAATAGTCATACCATTTAAAATCAACATCCTTGGACAACAATTTAAGTAATGGTATAGAAATGTTTGTTAAATTTTTGATAAATCTCCTATAGTACCCAACACGACCAAGAAAACTCACCTCTTTCTAATTATTGGGAACCAGTAGTTTTGATAGAACTTCTATTTTAGTGGGATATAATTCCATACCTTCAATAGAGATAATATGTCCAAGCACTACTCCCTTAGTTAACAACATGCAACATTTTTCATGGCTTAGGGAAAGGTTTGTTTCTTGGCATGTAACCAAGAATGTTTTGATATTTTTCAAGGCTTCTTCAAATGAGTCACCATAGACAGTGAAATTGTCCATGTCCACCTCCACGTAGTCATGAATAAGGTTTGAGAATATTATGAATAAAAACCTCTGGAAGGTGGTAGGGGCATTACACAAACTAAAGGGAAACACATGGTAGGCAAAGGTCCCCTATGGGCATGTAAACGTGTTTTCCTCATGGTCCTCTAGTGAAATTCAAATATGGTTATACCACTGATCCCATATAGAAATGAGAAGTATTTCCTTCCAGCCAGGGTGTCTAAGACTTGAATAATGAAATGAAGAGGGAAATAGTCATGTTTCCGTCCTTATACACACTTGCAAACGTGAGATCAGTCTGACTCACTTAGTGTGTCCTTGGAGGCACAATGCCTAGGTTCATAGCACATGCCATCACTTTGACCGAAACCTCTTCCATCTAGGCTCACTCCTAGGGAAGCCAAGGGGGGTAGTCCCTAGTTTCTAGTTAAGTTTTAAAGTTAAGTTCTAGGAGTAGATTTTAGTTTGTTAAGGTTTCGGGGGATTCTAACCTAAGATGCCAAGGAAACAATGCAAGGTGCAAGGTTAGTATGTCAAGAAATCCTTTTCCTAGGGAAACTAAGACTAGTGCCTAAGATTGGGCAAGGGGTCAACTAAATTTAAGGGGTGATTCGTTACAGGTAGATTACAAAAACAATAATTGAATCAAATATTGAGTACAAGATTTACAAGTAAAGAATACTAAGATACAATAAGAAAGCTAACCACTTTAATGATTTGTGTGCAGGTTACAAGAAGATCAAAGAATCATCATATTTATGAGATCATCATCAACATGTCATCCACAAAGAAGATTTAAATATTTAAGCACAAGTGTTCTAATATGATGAAGATTACCCACTCTTAGTTATTAAACCCGCAAAGTATTTATTAGAATAAGCCCCAAGGTTGGATTATTAAAGGTTTCTTAATATTATCAAGTTTTAGTTAACTTTAATTAGCTTTCACCAAAGCCTCCTCCTCCTATTGCCAAATGGTTGTTGGATGCTCAAGATAGTATAGTAACGAGGCTAACCCTAGTTGTCACAATCAACCCAAAGCATTGTGTTTTTATGGAAAGGATACTCCTTCATGCCATGAGACCGTCCTCGGCTTATCACCGTCCGTTTCCCTACTCAATACCTATTTTAGATGGTTAAGATGGTGGTCTAAGGTACCCTAAAGAGTCTATTAAGTTATTATATGGATTAGGTACACTTCTAGGAGTGTTTTAGAGTGTTTTAAAGATTTTATGACACTTTTAAAATGTGATTTAGTGACTTGGCCGAAACTCACTTCAGCCTAAAATGTGTTGCTTAAGATTACCAATGAAAGGGAATTAACACATATATGCTATGTGAGAGAAAATCACTTAGTTGCACAAATAGATAGCTTGCAAAAAGAAGGAAATTACAAGGGCAAGAACAACTTGCCAACCAAGAAATGAAGGACAAACACACTTATCTTATGATTAAGAGMATTTAGACATGAGCATTAAGTGTGAGAAAGAAAAAGATTTAAGTGTTTTCCTACACTATCAATTTATAAATGAGATTACTTCAAGCATATGGAAAATGGCCTTAATAGATCATAGCATGAAAAAAAACACCATTCACTTATTGAAGCACTTAAGCATTTAGAGTTACAGATCTAAGCATCTAGGAAAAAGATTTAAACTTTGAAGAGCTTTAAGCATTCCAATAGATCTAGTTAAGTTATGATGCCCAATAGGCTTAAGCTAAGGATTAACCATGTATGAGATCTAGATCTAGAATATTTTAGAACATTAAGCACTTAGATTACAATCACATATTAAAACCTAGACTTACCACTTGGGGTATTTCTCTCCCAATAGGTAGGCAATTAATTAACTTTCTTAATCTTTAGGAAATATTGAGAAAAAGAGAGAGGCAAGAAAGCAAGAGAATGGAACAAGGGGAAAGACAAGAAGCAAGAAAACAAACAAACAAACCAAGCAAACCCCAAACCCCACGTACTAGGCTAAAAAGGGCAAGAAAAATGAAAAAAGGAAAGATCTATGTAAGCCCCAGCTACCCAAAGGCTCACACATGGGAGGATGTCGTACCACTCCTTCTCCCACAATTATGAGCCACTAAAAGCAAGAAAGAAGGAGAAGAAATGAACAAAAATGCTTAAAAATTGAAGAAGGAGGTTGAGAAATAGCTACCAATTTTTGGAGGGTCTTTGAGTGTTGTGTGGATGTCTTTGGGCAGCCAAACTTCTCTCAACCTGATCTGAACCTGCAAAAACTAGCAAACTATGCTTGCTGGAAATGCTACACACAACAATACAAATGAAGAAAAACTTTTGCCTTTTAGGGAAAAAAAAAATCTTGAAAAAATTTGATGAAAATTTATATTTTGGTGACCATAAAACTATGTTAAGCTAGCTGAAAATATTTATGGAATGAAAGCATATAGAGAATGAGGAATAAATAGATAAAGAGAGGAGTTTATGTGAGTCTCAAAGAAAGAATTTTCCTCAAGGAACTCCTAATGAAACCCTTGAAGCCAACCTGCAAGATCTAACACAATGGCATGCATACAATAGATAATATGGATGGTTAAGCTAACAAGATGAAATACTTGCACCTTATCTAGCTAACCAACACATATACATATACAAGATTACTCTTTGCAAGATCTACTCAAATAAAATACTTTACCTAAGATCCACCTATGCATCCTTCATATTAAACCAAAGTAATGTTACCTCATATGTTGTAAGAACCAAAACACGTGTAGCTCTTCCCAAAATCCTCCAAAGTTTCTCCTTTATTATTACTCAAGAAAGTGGATCTTGGAGAAATACTTGCTCCAAAACTGATCTGAAAATAGAAGGCTGACTTGTTATGCTATGCAAGCACCCTCTACCTCATGAAATAAATCTTAACAGGACCTTGCTTCATGTGTTAAAATGTGCAAACTGGTTTATGTGTTAAGTTTATGCTTCTTCTTTGCAATGTGCATGTGTGAGGAATGTTCTTTTAAAAGGTTATTCATGTGTTATAAGCCAGTACACAACAATAAAAAGTGCAGAAAATAACACATCAAAATCACAGCAATACCAAGATGATAAAGGAGTTCACCCCTCTCTGGGCTACATCTCCTTGAGCCTCCTTCAATGGACTTGGCTCTCTGGGATTAGTTGTCAAATGTTCTTTTACAAGCTTCTGCTCAACTCCAATGGTTTTACAGACTGTACCATTGGGTTCAGAATACACAAAAACCCCAAAAATGACTGTTAGAACTCTGAAAATGGACAATGGCTCATCCAACAATGACCTCTTCTACATGTGACCTCCAAGCTTCCCAAAATGAGCTTGAATGAGGAAAAAACAACTGTAAAAGTCCTCCAAAGGATCTGAAACCTATCCCAATGTGTTCAGAGCATAATAAACAGTCAGAAATGACTATTCAGTCTCAGAAAATGGATATGTGCTCATCTGAGCAATGCCTCAAACAATGAGGGCTTTAAGGCTCTTGAAGCTTCCTCAGACTTCAAATGTGAAAAACCTGCAAATGGTCTCTTCAAATGCCTGTGAAAATGGTTCCAATGGACTCAGAATGTCCAAAAACCCCTAGCTGGGATTTTACAGCTCCTCATTTGGTCAAAAACTCAAAGAGTTATGCTTGCTGCCATTTCTCCCCTTCAAGCCTGTTGTAACCTGTTCTCCATTTCGCACCTCTGGAAAGTGAACCTAGCCTCTGAGTGTTTTCGGTGTCTAAACTCAGCACAAACGCGCGTTCCACAAATCGTGCCAATTTTTCGCACCGTTAGCGAAAAAAAAGCCCCCGAGGACGGAGGTGTTGGCCGCATGGGGGACCATATGGCCACGTCCCAGCGCACAAAAAGGGCTACCTGTTCCCTGGTTGAATGAGAACTTGCCAAGTGTCGGGTGTGTTTGCATAACTGTTTAAACAAACCAAATCGAAATCCGTGCCCAAATTCCAATTCGTGGTCGTATGTATAAACAATATAACCATAGGGTAAAGTTTGTAAAAACCCCGCGCGTGTTTTTATTTGTGTAATGGTCATATATATATTAAAACCATATATAAAATATCCCCGCGCATTATTTTCCACAAAGGTATGGTCATATGATTCAATACATAAAACCGTGTGGCATAGACTTAATACACAACTACGCGCGCGCAATAAACGGACGGTCATATGAACCATAATATAACCATCGGCTATGGAATACACCCCCTCACGCGTCCGTTGTAAAAAGGTTTTGGTCATATAACATTTCACATGGAACCGGGTATGAACACACCATTTCCCATGCACACAATTTGATATGGGGTTTGGTCATATTTGAAACGATGAAACCTCGGGCCGGGGCTTAGCCCTGGCCCGACCCCCCGCCTAATAAAACCATAGGCGACTTGAAATAATTTAAAACCCAAATGTATTTCAAATGCCAACACGTGGCCTGGTGGTTGGGCGGATTATATAAAATATTTGACTATGGGAGGAGGTCCGGGGGTCGAACCCCGCGGCCTCCAAAAGTTTTTATAAACGATCCAATAGCCAAAATAGGGGTGCCACGTGGCAGCCCTTCATTGGGCCACGTGGCACCTTTTCACTTGCCTATAATATGCCACGTGTCACCATGTGACTCGTCCAAAGACAACCAATCAACAATTGCCACGCCACCATCGACACATCACCTGCCACGTGTGCCATATCATCTGTACCGTACGCTGTCACCTGCCACGTCATCTCGGGCCACGTTAGCTGCTGACGTCAGCATGTGCCATGTGTCACCCTTCCAGTGGTGACATGTGTCATTTTCCAATTGGTCCAACCGTACGCTAAAAATGCCAAAAATGCATGACACATGTCACACCCAGGAGCTGCCACGTGTCCTGTACGGACATGCCACGTAGGATGTACGGTCCTGCCACGTGTATTGTACGGACTATACGGACAGGTACAGTCAGCATCAAATTTTCCCTGTTTGGCTCGGCGAACAGATCGCGATATCTTCTCCATACGGACTCNGAGAGAGAGAGAGAGAGAGAGAGAGAGAGAGAAAGAGAGAGAGTGGAAAATCAAGTAGCATAACAATAAATCAAGATATGGTGAGTTGGGAGTGAGGATAGGGATCTATTTATACCTGGAGAGACAAAATCACCCCTCTTGGATCAATACCAAGTGTCCACCACCAGGCAATAGAGTAGATCCCTAGGCTAGGGCACAACATCTAGGGTTTGAGAAGTAGGTCTAGGGTGTAGAAAAGGTGGAAAAAGTTGGGATCAAGTAAAAGGGGTGTGGGAGCCCTTGGGATTGATGCCAAGGAAGGTGAGGGGGTTAAAATAATTTTTTTTAAATTATTTGGTAGTTTTCTAGATGGAGGGGGCGCACTTCTCCTAGGAGGGCGCAACTTTTTGGGATGAGGAAAATGATGGAGGGTGAGAGATGAAGGAGAGGGTGTTGGGATGAGGCAAGGAGGGAAGTGGGGGTGAGGAGGAGCACACCAAACAATAGGGGGAGACCTCCCACCAATTAAAAACAAGCTACCACGTCTCTCTCCTAAAGGAGGGCATAACTTCCCCCTAGGGCGTCACTTTTTTGAAGAGGGTAAGAGGGGGAGAGGGTAGAAAAGGTTAGAACAAGGTTGGGTGGTTAGGTTAGGCTTAGGGAGTCTCTCTCCAACTTAGATCCATCATTTAAAATCCTTTTAACTCATTATTACATTTTTACAATTTTGCCATGTTTGGACTTTAGCAATTAAAATTGTTGTTTTAGACAGACTGACACTCCGGGTGGACAAACCCATGGCAAAAGTTGTCTGAATGAGATGAAACTTGGTCCATGGATGTGGGGGGTGATATTCCATTTCTTTTGAGCACAAATACCCCTATAAAAAATCCAAGGACCTATTTTTTACAATTTTTGCTCAAAAATAATTAATTAATTAATTAATTAAACCTCCAAACTTAGGGAAATTTAATTAAAAATTAATTAATTAAAAAAAACTTAGACTCGATGGAATTCCGTGAAACTTTATACTATGTCTTTCATGGTCATTTACAATGATTCCCTACAATAGTTACCAAAAGATAAGCCCACTAGAACTAGAACGTCGTTCACCACTTTGGAGGAATTATTGCAAGTGTGAGGGAAAAACTCAAGGGAAATCAATAAGGCTGAAAAGCCCAATTGATAACCTGAGGATAAAAAAACCTCGGTGAAAGGAAATCTCCCAGTGAACCGATCCCAATGTAACTGACCTAGACATGACTCATGCAGACCTATTACATTATTAACCCACGCAAGGGTGCGGAAATTCTAGTTACAAAAATAAGTGTTGGGGCCAAACAGGCCTTGTAGAACCAAAATCTTCAACAAATTTTCATCTGATGATGCATTTCTTCATAGCACATGGAGTTGGCCACCTATGTTGGAGAGGCGGTCAACATCTGGCTCCACATGGGGACGTGTATTCGATCTTCTCACTTGAGACGGAGAGCATACGAGAATCTAGCACCTACAACAGAGTGCTCACCAATAACCAGCATAAGAATACATATATACATGATTAAATCAATGAATTCTATATACAACATTTACATAATGAAAGGACTAACATACAACATCAATATTTTACAACAAATGAAATCTATAGTACAATTTTTTTTTAAGTAGACATCTACGCAATGAATGAAATAATACAAAACTAGAATACGAGGAAAAGGGTTAGAGATACGTTACAGAGGGTGTCCCTTTGGACACCAAGTTTCCCCTCATCTGAAGAATAGATTGAGCTGTTTTCCATTCGTGGAATGTTAATGGGCTCACCATCCAAATGGCTGAGATGAAAAGGATTTGTCCCTGCTATTTCTTTGATCAAATATGGCCCTAACCATAAGCCGTCAAACTTGTTGTGTTTTCCAGGTTTTTCTCTGCCTTTATCCCATAAAAAAACAGTATCACCAACCATGAAGTCCCTCTGTCTTACTGACCTGTCGAAAGATTTCTTAACCCTGCTTTGATTTCTGCAATTCTGATCATAAGCCTTTCATATGATTTCATCTAACTCAATTATTTGATTGACCCTGTTATCGCACAATTTATAGAAGGGATAAAAGTTGAAAGATAGTAGATAAAACTGATGAAACGTGAATCCTTCCCACCCAATGTCACCATGATGGGAAGGCTCTTTCTCTTTAGGGAGTTTAGGTCTAGGGGAGACGTCCCCAGTGACCTAAGGCTTTGAAGACGAAAAAGACTAATAAGACAAAGCTAATATTTTCCCCCCTCACATATCACCACCAAAAAGATGTTCCCAACTAAACAACCAATAATATAGTAAAACCCCCAAAGAAGTGTACCTTCTTGGAACAGGGCAACAACAAACTAGTATGTGCAAGTGTTTTCAAAGGGTTGGTACCTCATGTGAACATATGATAAAACATATATATGCAATTATGGCAATAAATGTTGACGAAGTCAATGTTTATCAATAACAATGAAAAGATATAATACTTCACCAATAAATATTGGAACAATGTGGCATTCAATGCAACCAATCAACACCTTATTCAATTAATGCCTAAACCACCATTCAATTGCTCTTAGAAAAAAATGTTTCTGCTCTAAAAATGAAATAACCAATGATGACGTCAACAACTTAGGGTTAGTGAGTAATTTAGGTTTAGGGTTAAAGTAGTTAGGGTTTGAAATTCAAAGAGTTTTGAGAGTGTGTAATCAAGTTTCACTTCAAAATTGGAGGACTTTAGATTGGTGCCTTTGGGTAAAATGAAGTCAAAAATGAAGGATGCAAGGGTTAAAGAAGGAAGGCTAAGGAATAGAGGGAAGAGTTCTGGAGTGTTTCTATGGTAGGGCCTCAGAATCAAAACCCTAGGGGAGAGAGGATCACTTCGATGTTGCTATAGAAATTCCTCATGGTCTCTCCTCCTTCCTTAGGTCAATTTGGCAAAACAACTAGCTCAGATGAAGCACAAAATCAAGACAAGAAGGATTAATGAGGGAGAGTGTTGCTACAACAAGTCTCTTTCATCAAACCCTAAAAGAAAAATGGCCCTAAGTGTAGATAACCTAGGCCTGGGACGTTTTCTTCCTCTTGAATTCAAAATCGTACGGCTAGCAAAGGAGAGGAAGAAAAAGGAGTGTAGCTACGACTAGGCTCTCTTCTTCTTCTTCAATGGTTGAAAGCTTCTCTATCAGGGGACATGAGACAAGGACCTACTTGTGTGCTTGTCACCTA
>JASDQU010014410.1:126230-152497 GCA_032191745.1 Picea mariana
TGGAATAGATTTTAATTTTTACACAAGATTAAAAACTAAACAAAACTATGCTTGGACCTGGTTTCATTTCTACGCAAGCTTGAACCAGAGGAAACTATGCTTGAGGTAGGTGGTTTCATTTTTACACAAGCTTGAACCATAGAAAACTATGCTTGGACTTCCCAACACATAACACAGGGATGGTTGGTACTTAGCCCCCAGCTTAAGAAACTAGTGGTTCTACTTCAACATGAAGTCCAGAGGCTGAGGCAAATGCCCCCCAAGCCTCGTTTCATCCAACGAAAAAGGCGGAGGAAATGAAGCTTCAAATACTAGATGAAGGACTTGACTCAAACAGAGAGGGGGGAAACTATTTCATTTTTAACGAGCTTGAAACAGAGACAAGAACTATGCTCGTAACCTCTGTTTCATTTTTTAATGAGGTTGCTATAGAGATGCAAAAACTATCCTCATAAGTGGTTTCATTTTTGAACAAGCTTGAAATCAAAAAACCATGCTCAAGTCTGGTTTCATTTTTTAACGAGTTTGAAATCAGAAAATTGTGCTCATAGACCTCTTTTTCATTTTTTAACGAGGTTGCCTCAGAGACACAAAAACTATCCTCGGATTCTTCTTGATCATGGATTCCAAGAGGACAATGCTCCGGAAGGATACCATGTCAAGGGAAAAAACTCGGTCATGGCTTCCAAGAGGTCTTCATTTGACGGAAGAAACACACTCTGGAAGGACACCCTATCGAGGGTCGCAACAGGAGTAAATTTATCAGGCTCTAACAACCCTATCGAAGAGATCACCATGTCAACTATTGGATCTAAGTCATCAGAAGTTGAAGCCATGGGCGAAAATACCACATAATTGACTTGTGGCAAGGGCGATACCGTCTGCATATAAGAAACATTTAGGGAGGCAATCCAGTCGGGGTCAATGAATGAAAGTTGATCAACAGTCACAACTCGTCCATCATGAGAGAAATATATCACACGAAAAAGAGTAGACACAATAGCTTTCATGGCATAAACATAATCCCGTCCAAGGAGTAAATAAAAATCCAAGGGGTCTTGGACTACCATGACGTCAATAAAGACAGTTTTCCCTCCCAAAGTTACAGGAAACTGAGGAAGGGTCCCTAAAGGTTGACTGGTTCTTCTGTTAAAAGCTAACATATTCTACGTAACCGGTGCAAGTGGAGGATAACCCAAGGCTTGCCAAGAAATAGAGGACAAAATACTAATAGACGAACCTTCATCTATCAACGTTTGAGGAATGTCCCGACCACAAACCTGTACTGTAATCTGAAAAGGAATGTAAGAGGGAAGATGAGGTCTAGTTAGCACACCCCAATCAAAATGGATGGCCTCATTACTTGGAGGGGGTCCTACAGGAGAAGGAGGAATATCCCTCGGCACGGGAGAGTCTGTATCAACAAGAAAAACATGGGAAGTATTGGGTTTACTCTCTAGCAGGAGAGTAGGATCGACCGATGATGAGATCAGATCGACCACTTGGGCTTCATTCTCCAAGGGGACAATGGGGTCGACATGTGTAAACGGATCGACCACTTGGGTGACACTCTCTAACGAGAGAGTGGGATCGACCGAGGATGGGATCAGATCGACCTCTTTAGTTTCACTCTCTAAGGGGAGAACAAGATTGACTGAGGATGGTATCATATCAACCACTTTGTCAACTGGTTCAACTAAGGACGTGACTAGATTGACGACATGATCAACCGGATTGACCGGTGAAGGGACCTGAGTGATCATTCCATCAACTATAGGTGGGTTGAGAGAAAGCTTGCGATAAGAGGCTGGAAGTTGAGGCTATGAAATAGTCATGTCTTCCAGTAATTTCGAGGCTTTGTCCATATGAGGGAAAATATGAGTTAGATGACTCCCTTTKCATAACATACACAGGAACTTGACTCTACTTTTCTTCTTCCCAACCGTATCATAACTAGTTGACGGGAGGTCACCAGTATGTTGTTCAGAGGCTGATGACATGCATTGGAGAGGATGTGTAGACCATGCTTCTATAACCTTGGATAGACCAGGGCATTCCTTAAGAAGATGGATACCCTTACAAAGCCTGCAAGGGTACTTGGGCTTACGAGTTGTTTGGGTGATCTTGACATCATCAACACTCCTAGCACGATTAACAGTAACTGGTTGTTTTCCAACATGTTTGACAGTGGTTGGAGGTTTTGACCCTCACTTATCTTTCTCCTTCTTAATCTTTCTTTTCTTCTTCTTCTTATTCACCAGGTTACTAGCTTCATAACTTTCACCCGACGAAGAAGATGAAACAGAAGGCGACATTGCAAGCGAAGAAGGTGAAGAAGACCTTACTGGTGAAGAAGGTGAAGGATCAACATGAGGTTGATGCTCTTGGGGGGAAGTTCTCGTGACTGAAGCACTAACTGCTTTCAGGATTACCTGAGTGGAAAACAACCATACTGGTAATCCAATAGTGAGACCTGGAAGGCGCAAAGTAGCGATGTGAGGAGGACCAATGTTTCCATAAGAAGTAAAAACAAATGGATCCCCTGGAGCAGGGGTTCCTTCATTGGTCATTCTAGGAACTAACGCCATTAAATAAATCCAACCTAGATTCTGCTAGGGAAAACAAACAACACACGCTAAAAATCTAGGAAGCAAGCAAACAAACAAAACCTTCTTACAATAAGCACACTAGTTGGTGATGAAATCCAACGTCACGAGAACAATGTAATAAGGGGCTGANGGAACTAACGCCATTAAATAAATCCAACCTAGATTCTGCTAGGGAAAACAAACAACACACGCTAAAAATCTAGGAAGCAAGCAAACAAACAAAACCTTCTTACAATAAGCACACTAGTTGGTGATGAAATCCAACGTCACGAGAACAATGTAAGAAGGGGCTGAGATAGAGTGGGTGGAAAAGTTACATTGACGACCTGCTTAACGGACTTACACCCTCGTGCAAGATCCCACATATAATCGTGGGTATACCCTCCAAGGAGCCCGAGTGAGTTTGGCCAACGTCGATTCTAGGTACCGTGAAGACTTGCCCCTCCACAGTCACCTCGTGTAAAGAACCTAGAGAGATAGGCCATTAAGGTTACCAATTACTACAATGATTCCTGGGGAAACAGTCGGCAGTCGAATCCACGCGCAAGGGCAGGGTATCTAGCCTGAAATAAACTCGAAAGGCTTCCACTCATCATTGTGGGTATACCTCTCAAGCGACCCCCATAATACGTGCAACCTCTACACCAAGACCAACAAAGCAGGGCGAGTAACTCTGCCAGTCTCAATGCAACCTCATGATTGACCCTTTTGTTAGAAGGGATTCCCAGGACAAAATGTAATAAGTGGATTTAACCGCTCCCTAACTCAAGATTCTATGTTTGTTTGCAACTTTGGAAAGTTATCTTTCACACCTATTCCAAAGCCCTACAACTAATCTAATGTAGGTTTGCTACCATAAAGATAAAAATGTCTAATCAATTTTTATAAGCGATTCATTTTATGGCTGTTGTTACTCAAGAGGAAAATGGCATGGACAATATGGTGTTTTGACTGACTTGAAAATTATGCAAAGATATGAATATACAATCTTTTCATTTCGATGAAATCTATGCTACGATAAGGAGAAAACATTTATCATTCCCATATGCACGATGTCCCAAAATATATTAAACTCATCAATATCAAGATTCTCAAGAAATGAAAAAAAGGTACTGAACACCAATGCACGATTCATGCCCCCCCCAATCAACTATAAAGCAAGAAATTAAATCTTTTTGTTTCAAAATTTTCACTAAAAGAAATAATGAACTTTCTTAAAACAAAGAAACCCAAACTAAAAGTTTTCTTTTAAAGCGAACTACTCAGAAGAAATCTGATCTTTCCCCAAACAATTCTAAAGAAAACACATGCTTTGTAATTGAAAGACACTCAAAGCAAGAGACTAATCCTTCAAATCCAAACAAAGCAAAAGTGGCTAAAAGAAACTCAAAGGATGTCAAGAAGACTGTAAGAAGATCAATATAGGCTCCAAAAGCTCAATCCAGTTGATCAAAGAAAAACTGGGTCATCAAAAGATGACAAGACCCAATCCAAAAATTTTCACAAACAAGTTCACAGCCTAACAATAGAGTGCAGTGCGAGAATTAGGTATTCTCGCAGGCTATACATTGGTAGGGTGTGATAAGTTCGCACCTAACTAAACAGTAGGGTGTGAACATCAATGATTCTCGCAGGCCACTAAAGGGTACAGTGCGAGAATGCCTGTAAACAAGCAAAAATTTGAAAAAGGGCTAAATTTGAGTGAACTTTCAGATCCAGAGAGTCTGGATGGATCTCCCACAGACTCAGAGACCAGAAAACAAGCAATCAAAGCAAGGGAAACTAGACTAACTAGGAAACAATCTGTTCCCTAGTGGAGTCGCCAATTTTGTTATCGGACTAATCGGTAGGCGCGGACACTAACTGATCTCCCTAGATCCACCTAGATCTAGAACAAAACACACCAAAACATGACGCTTTCCTTAAGTTTTAAATATTGAATTTACTAACTAAAGAGGGATGAGTGACATACCATTTAAATGTCGCTTCCTCTCACCATCACCATCCTATCTCTGTTCCAATGCTCATATGATGATGATCCTGCAAAAGAACACAACCAACCAAAGAGATAGTAATAACATAAAATCAATATAAACCTATGTATGTGATCAAGGAATCATACAATAAAACAAAACAAGCTTGATAGGAAAGAATCATATTACTGTATCATATTAAATGTGAAAGAGAGATTACAACCATGGCCTTGATGTCGTAAGGTCCCTTCCAACTGTACTTCATTCCCCACACACTTCTTGCTCCAAGGATTCTGAGAGCATAGATCTGATGATATTCACAATCTATCTTGACAAAGAAAATCTCAAATCCACTCCAACCAAGCTAATAATTCCAAGCCAACCAAAGCTAACAAGCTCAAGAACCCCTTCTCCATGAGAGCTCCTCTCATTTTATAAGTTGAAGAGGATAAGGTGAGGAGGTTAGGATGATTCCACTAAATTATGAAAGCGAGTAAGATCCAAACCATTCGGATGCCACCTCACCATGGAAGTTTATCCTTCTAGAAGATTCGAGAAAACACTCATTTTTCCCACGTGTAAGCATTCTTGCACCCTGCTTATAGTGAAACCTGCAAACTGTTCGCACCCTAGCTATGATGCAGCCTGTGAGACTCAGGCATTCTCGCACCCTAATACATAGGCAGCCTATGAACTTCCTTTTTTATAAGGTTTTTACACAGGGAAATAAAACTTCTTTTCTCAGGAAAAGTTCTTCTCCCTTCTCTCTTCAGGAACTTAGGCCACTGACCCCTCTGAAAGAAACATATATCATTAACGGTCATAGGGATGAAGAAAATAATGTGTAACAATAGCTTTATCCATATTACCATTCATAAAGTTTCCACAACTTCCATAATCATTGAAATCCATCCAATCATATATGCCACCATGGAATCTTTCATCACACATGTTTACTTGTTCATTTCCTTGGTCTCCATAATCATTATTACAATCTTCAAGGAAAACTAAACAAGTCGATTCCTCATGAAACTCACCACAAGGCCTACAACAAGGTATAGAGTGATGATCTACCAAGTTGTTGTATTCAAAATGATTAGGCAGTCTTTGATCATTTTGGGGAGGTCTTCTTGGCCACCTATCATTTGTATTGTGTTGTTGTCTATTACCTTGGGACCTCTCCATAGTGATCACCTTATTTTGCAAAGCATTGATTTGATTGGCATGATTCATTTCCATTTGCTTGATTAATTGAGTCAATTCTTTAATTTCCTTAATCCCATCACTTGATGATCCTTGACCTCGTCCTTCTTTTTATTTTCATCATTAACCTTTGAAGAAGAACCTCTATTGAAACCAAGAATGTTGGATTTCCTAGATTCAAGCATATTCTTCTCAATCCTTATACTTGTCTCTTGTTCCGCAGAAAAAGTTTGAGGATCTTTATCCCTTAAAGAATACCTCATTTCACCCTCAAAAGCCTCTATATAATAAATCAAAATTGAAGCATCTAGAGGCTTAACATCTTGATGAAGACCCTTTACCACGCTATTAAACATAGTGTTAAATTCTAACACCGTCTCATTTTCTTTCTTATGACTAGTGGTAAGAGCTCCTAGCTGAAATATATGTTCCTTTGAATCACTCCATCTCTTCCTAAATTCATCCAGTATTGAATTAAGGGTGCTAAACTTGTTTGCAGGAAAATCAGAAAAACATTCACCAACATCTCCTTCCAAATAAAATACAAACAATGTCATCTTCACCTCTTCCTCATTATGACCTTTACAATACTTCAATAAACACTTGTCAAAACTTGTGATGTGGGACCTGGCACTTATAGCATTGTTCCCATGAAAAATAGGCAACTTGTCAATGGCTTTCTATGGAACATCGTGAGGGGAACACTGAACTGCTGCAAGGTTCAAAGGACTCGAAAAGGAAGTCATCGTTACGTTAGGATTATTAGTGGTATTATTAACAATTGGTTGACTATTAGTTTGGAACAAGAATTGGATATTGTTGAGTGCTTCCTCCCTAAGACTTTCAAGTAGTCTCCTAGGAGCCAAGCGGTTTAGCCTCCTCCTATAAACCTTTTCGAAATCGGTAAAAGAATAAACCACTCCTTGTGAAGTGCTCCTAGTAGTATACTTGCTAGATTTTTTCAATGGAGTCACCACTTAGACCAGAATCACACAAAGCTAACCAATCACGGGTTCAAAGAATTTTAAGGCCTAAATTTTTTATTATTTAGTTCTTAAAGAATCAAGTGAAGTCGTTTTGACCAAGGATAAATGACTTATCCCCAACAATGGCGCCAAAGATGTTTCCATCCTTATACACACTTGAAAATGTGAGCTAAGTCTGACTCACTTAATGTGTCCTTGGAGGCACAATGCCTAGGTTCACAGCCCATGCTGTCACTTTGACTGGAACCTCTTCCATCTAGGCTCACTCCTAGGGAAGCCAAGGGAGGTAGTCCCTAGTTTCTAGTTAAGTTTTAAAGTTAAGTTCTAGGAGTTGATTTTAGTTTTTTAAGGTTTTGGGGGATTCTAACCTAAGATTCTAAGGCAACAATGCAAGGCGCAAGGTTAGTATGTCAAGCAAGCCTTTTCCTAGGGCAACTAAGACTAGTGCCTAAGATTGGGCAAGGGGTCAACTAAATTTAAGTGGTGATTTTTTACAAGTAGATTACAAAAAGAATAATTGAATCAAATATTGAGTACAAGATTTACAAGTAAATAATACTAAGATACAATAAGAAAGATAACCACTTTAATAATTTGTGTGCAGGTTACAAGAAGATCAAAGCATCATCATATTTATGAGATAATAATCAACATGTCATCCACAAAGAAGATTTAAAGATTTAAACACAAGTGTTCTAAGATGATGAAGATTACCCACTCTTAGTTATTAAACCCACAAAGTATTTATTAGATTAAGCCCCAAGGTTGGATTACTAAAGGTTTCTTAAGATTATCAAGTTTTAGTTACCTTTAATTAGCTTTCACCAAAGCCTCCTCCTCCTATTTCCAAATGGATGTTGGATGCTCAAGATAATATAGCAACGAGGCTAACCCTAGTTGTCACAGTCATCCCAAAGCATTGAGTTTTTATGGAAAGGACACTCCTTCGTGCCACGAGACAGTACCCGGCATATCACCATCCATTTTCCTCCTCAATACCCATTTTAGATGGTGAAGATGGTGGTCTAAGGTACCATAAAGAGTCTATTAAGTTATTATATGGACTAGGTAGACTTTTAGGACTGTTTTAGAGTGTTTTAAAGATTTTATGACACTTATAAAATGTGATTTAGTCACTTGGCCGAAACTCACTTCAGCCTAAAATGTGTTTCTTAATATTACCAATGAAAGGGCATTAACACATATATGTTGCGTGAGAACAAATCACTTAGTTGCACAAATAGATAGCATGCAAAAAGAAGGAAATTACAAGGGCAAGAACAACTTGCCAGCCAAGAAATGAAGGACAATCACAATTATCTTATGATTAAGAGCATTTAGATATGAGAATTAAGTGTGAGAAAGAAAAAGATTTAAGTGTTTGCCTACACTATCAACTTATAAATGAGATTACTTCAAGCATATGGAAAATGGCCTTAATAGATCATAGCATGAAAAAAAACACCATTCACTTATTGAAGAACTTAAGCATTTAGAGTTATAGATCTAAGCATCTAGGAAAAAGATTTAAACTTTGAAGATCTTTAAGCATGCCAATAGATCTAGTTAAGTTATGATGCCTAATAGGCTTAAGCTAAGGATTAACCATGTATGAGATCTAGATCTAGAATATTTTAGAACAATAAGCACTTAGATTACAATCACATATTAAACCCCAGCCTTACCACTTGGGGTATTTATCTCCCAATAGGTAGGCAATTAATTAGCTTGCTTAATATTTAGGAAATATTGAAAAAGAAAGAGAGGCAAGCAAGCAAGAGAATGGAAGAAGGGGAAAGACAAGAAGCAAGCAAGCAAACAAGCAAACCAAGCAAACCCCAAACCCCACGTCCTAGGCTAAAAAAGGAAAGAAAAATGAAAAAAGAAAATATCTATGCTAATCCCTAGCTACCCCAAGGATCACACATGGGAGGATGCCGTACCACTCCTCCCACAATTATGAGCCACTAAAAGAAACAAAGAAGGAGAAGAAATGAACAAAAATGCTTAAAAATTGAAGAAGGAGGTTGAGAAATAGCTACCAATTTTTGGAGGGTCTTTGAGTGTTGTGTGGATGTATTTGGGCAGCCAAACCCCTCTCAACCAAATCTGAACTTGCAAAAACCAACAAGCTATGCTTGCTGGAAATGCTACACACAACAATACAAATGAAGAAAAACTTTTGCCTTTTAGGGCAAAAATTCTTCTTGAAAACATTTGATGAAAATTTATATTTTGGTGACCATAAAAATATGTTAATCTAGCTGAAAATATGTATGGAATGAAATCATATAGAGAATGAGAAATAGATATATAAAGATAGGAGTTTATGTGAGTCTCAAAGAAAGACTTTTCCTCAAGGCACTTCTAATGAAACCCTTGAAGCCAACCTGCAAGATCTAACACAATGGCATGCATACAATAGAGAATATGGATGGTTAAGCTAACAAGATGAAATACTTGCACCTTATCTATCCAACCAACATATATAGATCTACAAAACTACTCTTTGCAAGATCTACTCAAATAAAATACTTTACCTAAGATCCACCTATGCATCCATCATATTAAACCAAAACAATGTTACCTCATATGTTGTAAGAACCAAAACACTTGTATATCTTCCCAAAATCCCCCAAAGTTTATGCTTTATTATTACTCAAGAAAGTGGATCTTGGAGAAATAATTTCTCCAAAACCCTCAGAGCCAAAGAATGGAAATGATGGAGCAATGAGAGAGAGAGAGAGAGAGAGAGAGAGAGAGAGAGAGAGAGTGGAAAATCAAGTAGCATAACAATAGTTCAAGATATGGTGCATTGGGAGTGAGGAGAGGGATATATTTATACTTGGAGAGGCAAAATCACCCCTCTTGGATCAATGCCAAGTGTCCACAACCAAGAAATAGAGTACATACCTAGGCTAGGGCGCACCATCTAGGGTTTGAGGAGTAGATCCAGGGTGTGGAAAAGGTGGAAAATGTTGGGATCAAGAAAAATGGGTGTGGGAGGCCTTTGGATTGATGCCAAGGAAGGTGAGAGGGTTCAAATATTTTTTAAAAATTATTTGAGAGTTTTATTGATGGAGGGGGGCACACTTCTCCTAGGAGGGAGCAACTTTTTGGGATGAGGGAAAGGATGGAGGGTGAGAAATGAAGGAGAGGGTGTTGGAATGAGGAAAGGAGGGACGTGGGGGTGAGGAGGAGCATACACACCAATAGGGGGAGACCTTCCAGCAATTAAAAACAAGATTCCGCATCTCTCTCCTAAAGGAGGGTGTTACATTCCCCTAGGGCGTCACGTTTTTGAAGAGGGTAAGACGGGGAAAGGGTAGAAAAGGTTAGAACAAGGTTGGGTGGTTAGGTTAGGCTTAGGGAGTCTCTCTCCAACTTAGATCCATCATTTAACATCCTTTTAACTTATTATTACATTTTTACAATTTTTCCATGTTTGGATTTTAGCAATTAAAATTGTTGTTTTAGACTGACTAACACTCCCAGTGGACAAACCCATGCAAAAAGTTGTCCGAATGAGATGAAACTTCGTCCATAGATGTGGGGGGTGCTATTCCATTTCTTGTGAGCACAAATACCCCTATCAAAATCCAAGGACCTAGTCTTTACAATTTTTGCTAAAATATAATTAATTAATTAAATAATTAAACCTTCAAACTTAGGGAAATTTAATTTAAAATTAATTAATTAAAAAAATCTAACTTAGACTTGATGGAATTCCGTGAAACTTTCTAAGATGTCTTTCATGGTCATTTACAATGATTCCCTACAATAGTTACCAAAAGATAAGCCCACTAGAACGTCGTTCACCACTTTGCAGGAATTATTACAAGTGTGAGGGAAAAACTCAAGGGAAATCAATAAGGATGAAAAGCCCACTTGATAAACCGAGGATAAAAAACCCTCAGTGAAAGTAACTCTCCCAGTGAATCGATCCCAAGGTAACTAACCTAGACATGACTCATGCATACCTATTACATTATTAACCGACGCAGGGGTGCGGAAATTCCAGTTACAAAAAAAAGTGTTAGGGCCAAACATGCCCTGTAGAACCAAAATCTTTGAAAAAATTGTATCTGATGATGCATTTCTTCATGGAACATGGAGTTGACCACCTATGTTGGAGAGGTGGTCAACAATTCCCTCATGGTGGCTTTGTTTAGTTCCGGATATTCTATGCATATACACCATTTCACATTCTTTTTAGGTACTACTAGTAAGGGCGAGACCCATCTAATGTTAGAAATTGGATAAATAAAATTGGCATCAAGAAGTTTATGTAGTTCCTCTTTAACTACCTCTCTAAGTGTTGGTTTCATCCATATTTAGGGCTTCCTAACATGTCAGGAATCAACCTGGGTATAGATGTGGTGTGAGAAAGTCTTGGGGTTGATTCCCTTCATTTCATGGTAGTCCCAAGTGAAGGATTTTGATTGTTTTTTCAACACTTGGATCAAATCTTCCTATTGGGATTTAGTGAGGTCATTAGTAATATACAAAACTTTACCTGGGATAATCTCAATAGGGGTAGTGTAGCATTCAATTTCCTACATGGTGGCTTCTTCTGTACTATAGAATGAAGACAATAATTTCATATCATTAGTTTCTTGTACATCGGTTGTCAAAATAGGTTCTAATGAAATGGTAAATGAATCAGAAACATGCAAAAAATTAGAATCATAAAGAAAATAACTAAGCTAATTTTCTTCTGTACATTCTTTGAAATTTCTTGTCTGGTCTATTGTGCAAGAAAGATGTACGGCTTATTTATCATTGTTTGAGTCATACAACCATGTTAAATATCTCCATAAGATATTTTGCAGGAAGATATAGTGTTACTTGTTTTACTACACCCCCATGGGAGATGAACTTGTTGTTGGATTTGTATCCTATAAAGAAATTTATGGTAGCAAGCTAAGGTATTCCAAGGATTACAGGGTGTCCTCTTGATGAAGTTTTGGGCTGCAAGACCAAATATTCTATAGGATCTTCCCTTGAGTCTAGGGAAACAATCAAATCATCCAGTAATCCTTTTAGTTTGAATTTAGATATGTCTTCTAGTTCAACAACAATAGGATTTGGACAAATATTTGACAATTCTAATTAATTCATAGTTTGTGTTAGCACCAGAAGTCACCTCTGGATTGCGACATAGGTAAGCCCAGTACCCATCAGTTTAATGTCACGATTAATAGGTTTAAGGGGGTTCAAATGGATGCAGACTCGAGACAATATCGTTTTAACACAGAAAACTGGGCCGATATGTGAGAACAGGTGAGGTCTTGACCTAACTTCAATCAGTAAGTTGTATCTGTTGATACTGAGAGGGGGGTGAATTAGTATCAAGCACAATTTACAAAAAATTTCAACTTATAATTAAACCATTCAATTATATCCAATGAGAAATGAACAATAATATAAGAGTTACATCAATACACCACAATACACCATGCACAATATATGAGAAATAATCAATAGTTATTGTTAAGGGAAGTAATGACTTCCAAAGGTAGCTACAACTTCCGAATATAAAGGGAGGGATAACTCTCCAAAAAGAAGATACAATCCTAAAAATATCAAGAGAGGGTTGACCTCTCCATCCTTGCCCCTTCCTTCCACCCAAGAATATATGAGAGATATTAAAACTTTACATTAAATCATCACCATCAACCAAGCATCACATAGAACTTGATAATGCTTCCTGAGACTTATTCAACTTATATAATTCTTCAATTCTTGGAATACTCTAATCCTGTATATAATACTACTCAATGTATTCTCTGAAACTCCTCGAAGTTTCACTCCTTGAATCCTCCCCAAAAATAAGTTATAGAAAGAATGGTAGACTTTATTCAATTTTGGTTTATTCAGGAGAGAGAACTTGAACAGAATGCCCCACGCTCAAAATTTAACATCAGATTCTAAAACTCATACACACGAAACTAAGTTCGTACTCGTTCCAATGAAATTGGTCCCACTTCATTTGGATTCTCTATGAATAATTTATGACTATTTTACCCGGAACACTTGTTTATTGACTAGCTTCAGGACTAGTAAAAAACCTATCTTCCACGAAGTGTATCTCCATAATTATAGTGAATCAAGAACTGATACTTTTACCAAAGGTACCTTGATATGTCTTCTCAATACCATAGCAATTTCACCATTTGAATCATTCTAGAAAAAAATATATAGTGAAAATGGTAAGATGACCTATAAATAACATACCTTGGAACACATCACCAAAAGACTTCATCCTCCCTTGAATTCCATCCTTCTTTTCTTCTGATTTCCTCTTAAATTAGACTTGTGTATAAAATGAATTTATAATTATATTTATTTATACCATTTATGTCACTTCCTTTTAACATTAGGGCCGACTTCACACTTTCTTATTTTGTAATTATTTTCAGGGCCAACATGTACTTCCTTCTTCAATTCACTTTGTCATCTTCAAAAATTCATTTATCCTCAACCATGAGGATCCACGTGACGTGCCACCTACCACCGAAAACAACATGATGTATACTATTCATCCATGGGTTTTGTTTCTACATGTACGCTGTCCTTCATGTCCAGATACCTTCATCAATCTTGTGGTTCAAAACCAATGACTATGGTTGACATCAATGACAATAACCAATCTTCCAACAGTATTAAATGTGATTAGAATGAATAACTTGAGGAGAAAATGTAGGGGTATGCTATGGACATCCGGTCTTCCGGCAACCTAAGGAGGAAAAGCTTCAAAAACAAGATCCTCTTGAATCCAAAACTTCAAGAAACTGAAAATGCCATAACGATACTGTAATCAAACATACATTACAATATAATCACAACAAATCTACTTGATCATCCATGCATGAGTATTTAGTATCAGAAGCAAAAGAGATGAAAAGAAAGTTGATTGTCATTAAGAAAGAATCTCAAATGGAAATACATAACCAGTGAACCAGAGGCTTCACCAAAACTTTACAAATTGGGAGCGTAGCTCAACCATCGACCCTAACAAAATATCAAAACTGAGTATTTATACTCAAAGCAACTTGCTCCCTTCATAAGCGTGCTCTAGTTACTACATTTAAGGCTTGGCATCTGCATATTCTTCTGTTAGGTTGCACTTTCATTCTTTTTTCAGACACAAGATCATATCCGTATGGACTTTGCAGGAAAATTCATGAGAGGGGAACTTTCCACTGACTGTCTGCCCTCCAAGGCCATTTTTTCCATGATTTCCATTTATGTGGTGAAACTAGGTTTCAACCACCTTCCCCATTTTCATTAACTACTTGCATTGGGCTCAGGACGGATTCTAACGTTTGTGGATGTTCCAAGCAGTTCCCATGACTATCCTCAATTGATCTTGGCACCTTGAAATCACGCATATCTTCTATTAAGACCAAGAGAGGTGCTTCGATCTTTTGCGCGGCTCCATTCCCTTTCCCCACTCAACCACGGGCCAGGACCTCACGCTTATTCATATGAAAACTCAATATTTCACCTTTCAGGAGTTCTCACTCCCTTTGATTTCCAATGTTCCGATGATCGAAATCGTGAAACGACCCATCTAGATCGACGACTAAAGACAGAAGGGTCAACGACATAGGTAAAGAGAGAAGTGATAGAACTTGGGGACAACAGAAAGGCTTGGGGGACAATATTTCTCAGGCAAGATGCTAAGGAAAAATAGGTCTATCAAATGGGTGAAGACAAAAAACAAAAAGCTACAAGTTGAGAGGAAAACCTATGACCGGGTATGCAAAAGGAGAAAAAATAGGCAAAATTTACATACCTAGGTAGAAACCACAACTCACAATACCTTGACAAGTTTATGTGCTAACAGTTTGTATATTCATGATGTTTATGTCTGCTCCAAAGTTGATCAAGGTATTCGGTATGMAAATCACATTAATGTGCACAGAGACGATAGGGTTATCAGGGTCTATGTTTTTTCTACAAAGTTATGTTCGGTAATTAGATCAATAGACTCTCTAATGAATTGTATGGTAGGTGGGTCCTTTATTTCCCTCCCTATCATTTTCAAACATAGKTCCCTTACTATTTTAGCATAAATAGGTATATATGTAAGGGCCTGCAATAAAGGGATTCTAATGAAAACATTTTTAAACTTAGTGATCAAGTCATATTCGGGAGAGGCTACTAGCTTACTCATATTCATCCTTTCAGAGTAAGATGGATCATTTGATGAGGGGGGATGTTCTGAGTGAAGGGTTTTTTTCTTTATTACATTAGGGGTGTTGTCATCGATTGTTGGATTAGGATCCACTTCTTCTACTTCCTCTTCACATACACATGTATTTTCACCTATTACTTTCATGTAGCTATGGTCGAATTCATAGTCAACTTACTTCATTTTTGCGATGAATCCTTGGCCACGACATCAAGGTCTATGGACTTGTGTTGAGAGGGTCACGTTGCTCCAAATTTCCAATTGATAGCTCACTCATACTACCCAATCAATCAATGATCAACTCCCATGTCAGTTTATTGAACATAATTTAGCGTTGGTTATATAAATTATGTGGTTGAGGCATGCCTCCACTCAGTCTAGACACCCTTGTCAATCACAAGACCACTAATAGTCAAAAATTTTGACTTGTTTCACCATCCAATCCTTTGAAATAATCGATCGACTTTGTATCTTCTCTTTCTAGAAAATTGAACAAGTCTATAGATATGCACATGAAGTGGTTAATTGCACAAGTAGTCATTTGGAAACCAAATAATACACGACAATCCTGGCCAACATTTTCATACATATGTGAATCGTTCTTTAAAATTTAAACAATAATACATATAGTTGATCTATGGTCATCTTATCTTCAAGTGGTCGACCCATTAGACCTTTGAGCGATTGAACCATTAGACTCAACTTTCCTGTAGACATTCGCTCCCATCGCATGAGTCGATTTCTTTATGACTAGTCGAATTCCTCATGCAAGATATCGATAATCCTCAACTAATCCTTATCTTCCCATATTTTTTTCAGAAATGAAGATTCTATTAGAAAGGTACCAGAAAGCACAAATCCAATGAATTTAGATATTAAAATCCACAGTTTAAGGTTGTTCGTATCACTTGTTAGTGATAGATAAGCCACTATTCCTCGATCGATCATGGGATTTTTAACATCATGGGGGGATTAGAGTACAAGTAGAAATTTTGTACCAACCAGATCGATCATGAATGAAACACGAGAATGGAACAAAAGTGTTGTAATCTAGAAATTAGAAGTAGGAATTCAAGGAGAGACTACATCGTGAAGCACATCAAGAACACACACAACCCAACAAAGAGGAGATAATTTAGGGAAGGATATCCATTCCAAGTTTGTATTCCATATTTAGGGTTATTTATACAACGGGTAAATGGTTGGAGCAGTTGTACCCGCTCCAAATAATCCTGTGTTTAGTTCTCTTATCACATATGTTATTACATTATGCTTGATTACATATATGTCTATACATTTTCTTAACGTGTAATGTCTAATGTATAATATGTATGTGATGACTATTAGGGCCTAAGAGGCCTCCAAACAACAATGTTGTTCCCCTTTCTTGGTCTATTCCTTTCCAAATTCTTGACCTTTGTCACATGCCTACAATAATTTCAAGAAACAAGCATATTAATTACAATTTCATGCAAAAACATTTTATTGTTGTTCAAAACTCAAGAGGAAATATTTACATCAACACAATACTTATCTATGTAATTTCATGAATCCACATCCAATTGGTTGTATTACTAACTTGGCCCACTATTTCCTTGAGATACCCATTGTGTGCAATATCCCAACTAATAATTTACAAGGATTATCAAAGAATCCTCTTCCTTGCGGTCACTCACCCTCCAGGCCCAGGCTCAAGCATCCCATTCTCTACTATACATTTCCTTGGATGATCCATTTTACCTTGCCAAGGCTTTCTCGCAAAACAAGAGTTTCTAAGACTTCACTAAGTCTTATAGTTGATTTGTCCCTCTAACTTTCACTGACGAGATGTCCCTTCAACATGTGTTACAAAAACCCAAAATATTCTATGGCTATCATGGATTATCACAGGGTCCTCATGTCACAACAATAGCCCTTTTCCATGATTTCAAATAGGAAACCATCATCTCTCCCTCCAGGACAGATATTTCAACTCATCTGTATCACATGCATATAGTAACAATGATATACTATCATCGATTTGTCAAAATTTTCAAATATGTTACCCACAGATTTCTAATTCCGCATTTTATTTTTAGATTTGTTCCACATAGAACCATATTCACAAGTATGAGATATTTCTTCTCATAAAAGTTTGGATCAGTAGGAATTGGTCTTTCTCATGGAATTATAGCACTTCCATATCCAAGACCCTTCTCCCTGCAATTCTATCTTCACACATCCAAACAGATTGTTAGTGTCTCATGCACATACACTTTCATTGCACAATTGCAAAGGTTTCTAGACAATTTCAAAATTTTGCATACTAATAATTAAATAATTTTTATCTTATTCAATAACATAAAGAAAAAAAGGAAATCACCATTCCTTATAAATGCACCATTTTAGCATACCAATCCTTTTCAAATTCCAATCAATTCATCATAAGAATTTAATTAATGTGCCAATGTTCATGGCCAAATTTATACACAATGCACCCTTGCATTGATTTCATATTACCACATTCTATGTAAGGAACTTTTCCACGGTGTGTTGGGTCTCAACCAACATTTTACTACATGGATTCTCTATCCACATTCATCATTATAGAAGAACTATATTTCCTACTACAAACGTATCATAATCCTCATATCAACATAATATGATATGAAATCAAAGTTTCATATGAATGCATCCAAGCATCCCTTCTTCTCTAGTAACCAGGGTTCCAACACTCATGGCCACCCAAATCCTCTTTTACTATTGTTACAATTATGGCAGAATATTGGAAGGTTCTCCTTCCCTTCTAGGAAGTCCATTACCTTTCCTCTAATACAAACATGCATTTYCTCAATGCTTTCAATCAATGTGCTACTTATGAGCACTTTTTTCCCAATCATTATCGATTGGTCAATTCATCCATGGAACATTTGTTTATGAACTTTATTGCAAGGATACCTATAACACCCCAAGGTCGATCCCTTGCCGAACTGTAACTATGATTATAGGTTGGTGAGACGAGTAGTTATAAGTTGAGACACTTATGTGTTTATTAGGCTGGTGAGACAGATGCTAAGGCCAATGAGCCTAATTTTTTATATGTAAGTACTCACATCATTAATAAAATTACAGTGCTGCATGTAGACCGACCATGAAGAAGAGTTCTAGGGGACTAAGCTCCACTATGTAGGGTAAAGGAGGGGGCTAAGTGTCTAGGCCTAGAGGCTAATCTAGAAGGGCCTACCTCTAAGGGAGTAATATTTTATTATTATTTCCCAAAGGATATGGTTGACTTAAACCATGTTGTCCTAAGTTCCTGGGAAAAAGGGAACGAGTGCTAAGTGGAACTCATGCATCTTTAGGAAKACATGTGTCAAATTGGGTGCATGTAGTTTATAACTGAGGGAACCAACTCGTTGGGGGTTCGCTTCCCACTCTGGCGTTGCTTCCCATCCTTGCGTCTAGAGAAGTTTTGATTTTCCTCACGACCCTTACGTTTCTCTGTAAGTCTGTCACCTTCCCGATTGACCAGGGGATTCATGCATTGAACCAGTTCTCCATCATCATCACCTCTATATATAGCATGCACCTTTGGATTCCTATTGTCATACTTGAGTTATCCCGTGTGTCTCCTGTGAAGCCAGACACAATTGTACTCGCTTGAGCTTTGTTGTGTATTAGCGTTTGGTTGCTGCCATTTTCGGTGTCCATACCCATTTTTTGTTGTTGTCGTCACCCATGTGTTAGCTAAATGTTGTTGTTGTATTGCTTAGGAGCTGAATTGAAGAATCAGGTTGTCAGGCCTGTGAGCAACTCTCCTAGGTGAGAGAGTTTGCTAGGAAGTGAGTTCTCCTGGAAGGGATTCTCATAGAATCTACATCACTCCGATACTTCTGGTCCAAGTTGTTGCTAAATCCCAAAGTAAGGGAGGTGTAGTAGTCGATGGACTTGTATTAGTGAAGGTGTACCCTCTTGGGGTGGAGCGGTCGTGTGGGGAATGAGGGTCTATGGGTTGTGGGCGTAAGTGTCTCCTGGGATAAAAGATCCTTCCTGTTGTTTTGTGCAACTTCCTTGTTGTCCTTGCCAAGCCTAGAATTCCCTTTCCCGGTGGAGTTTAGTCCCATATCGGGGGTGACCCACCACTAAGTGTGATGAACAACATGGTGTAAGGTTGAGAGGTTCGTAGAAGGTATGCACACAGTTAGTGGTCATATATTAAAATATAAGTATCATTTCCATGCTTAATTATGTATGTTATACATGTCTGTGATTTTTGAAATACTATCATGTGTTTCGTTGCATGTAGGAATTACTGTCAATTCTATGTTCTTTGTATGTTGTGTATTTGTATTTGCATTATAATTAATGAGTAATGCCTGTTTATATATATGATGCATGTATGTGCTAAATGTTTATTCTTCTTAATTTCATTAGATAGATATATCTGTAGAAGTGTGAATACCAGATGTCATCTCCATTTTTCGGTTAAGTTTTATATGTGATTATTTCCACAAAGTTACTCGGTGGCATGGCCTGGCCTGTTGTTTAAGGTCAGATTGTCAGAGAAATTGGTATCAGAGTAGTAAAGGCAAAGTTAATTTTTTTTGGGTAGCGTTACCCGGCAGGGGTCAGTGGTTGGGGACATTACAAATTGGTATTAGAGACAAGGTTCAAGCACTTATCCTAGATGGGTCGGATAAGTGATCATTGGAACCAAGGTTTCAGGTGGAAATTGTGTCAAGAGGGACCAATTTCGAACCTCAGAACATTCCTGAGTGCCAAGAGGTTACCTTTTTTGTGTTATGAAGCTTAGGAGGTGTAGCGGTATTATAAAACCATGATAGACGTGGTATTAGGCCACAGAGTAATGTGGGTCATAGGATCTATTCAGGAGAAGGAGGAAAATTCTCGACCGTTAGATCTAGAAATGTTGCGAGGTGGTTATCCATGAGTTCCTTTAGAAATTCGCAAAGTAACGGAGTCCGTCTATGCCGTCGATCTGAGAGAGAGGATACATGGTAGAAATCCATGGAATTCAGGTGAAATCACTTCGGGAGAAAACGAGTGTGGAGAGGTTGAAACTCCTGAAGCCCGAAGTCCCCAAAGTAGATCTACATCATAGATTTGGGAGAAAATCTCAACCATTGGATCAAACCAAGGGTGGAAGTTATGGCGCGGTATGAAGGACAAAGAAATCCCGAAGCTTCGAAGTCTGAAGTAATCTGGAACGTCTGTCTAGAGGGACACGTGTTAGTAGATTGGCTTGTTCATGATTTCAGCATTCGAGAGAATTAGTGTGTGCTAAGGCAAGAACTCCGGAAGCCCGAATATCCAAAGCACCGAAGAATCGAAATGGTGAGTCATGATGATGTCAACTAGAAGTGATGTGGACCTCCCCTATACCTACCACATGCCCCCACCTGAAATGTTGTCAGCTGTACTATGTGGGCCCTGAAGTTACATAACATAGTTAAAGGTCGGCGGACCCACGCTAGCGTTGATCACGATACATCAAGATAGACGGCYAGGAGGCATTGCGGGGACCCAAGTTGCACGTGAGTTAATTCTCCAAGGATGTCCACCAATCCAAACCATGGTTTCACCAAGGGGTTACATGTCAAGGTCAGAAGAATTGCGGGATGAAAGACATGTTACTCCAAACCGTGGATGTATACCCCGAMAATTTGAAAAGCATTAAGTGATCTGAATATTCTATATCTTAGTTCAATAATGGAAGCCATGGGTCCCGRTGGATGCATACCGCCAGTTGTGAAGTCTAGAGACTTGACACCCCAGAAGGATGGTTCATAAGGAACAAAAGGAAGAGCCTTCCGAAATTTTGTAACATTGAAGTGACATCGCATAATGACATCACCAAAGGTGACATGGAAGTGTTTGGAGATTAATGGATTGGGGTGTTGGGGGTGTGCAGATGTGCAGATGTAAAATCCTCCAAAGTCTCGAAATCCTGAAGCTCCGAAGTCTCAGAACTTAGATGCCTGAAGTTCCACAGTGGGTGTCAACCATTAGATGTTGGGTAGTCATGAACTATTGATCCACCCTACTTCGTGAGTTCGGTAATCCGGAACTCCAAGAGATTTGTTGGGATGTGATTTGAAAAAATTCCTAATCCAGAGTGCTAAATTCCCGAATAGGCGCCTATATTCCTAGCGCTTGGCCACAAATCGTGGTCGCATGGGTTGGGGGATAAGAGAAAGGGGATAGTGCCCGAAAATTATTACAGAACATAGTAGAGCTCAAAAAGAAAATGGAATCTGAAATTTTTCTTTGAATCAGATTGGTCTATGAATACTGCAGAATTTGTTAAGGAATGATGGGCTGACAAATTTTAGTTGACTGCACATTGTGTTTGCAGAGTTAACGATTGTCAGGAACAAAACAAATTTCCATAGAGTGCATACAATGGAGGAGGCACATAATGATTTCAGTTCAAAGAATGAAGCTAAAGGAATGGATGTCCATTTGGGAGTTGAAGGATCGAACTCCAATGGGCATGGATAAGAGATATATAAGGAAGAAAACATGATGAAAATAATTGAAATATTGTAGAACGATGTCCAGACTCACCGAACAGATAACATAAATCTCATGAAAGCTAGGGAAAAACAGGGAGAATTCAACATAAATTTGATACAGAGCCTGGAAAGAATCGAAAAGAAGTTTGATAAGGAGAGTGGCTCAAGAAAAATAGAGAGTCGTGGGACCCATGGGAAGAAAGGAAGATCAAGAAGCATTAGAAGGCATCACCATCACTCCCCGGAACATTCCAATAATAGAGCACACAATGGTTCATGCCCATCTCCTAACAGAAATCATAGGAGATATGGAGTGGATGAACTGAAGGGTGAAATGAACAAGATTAAACCTTCTACTTTTGACAGAGAACACAAGAAAGATGAAGATGTTGAGACATGGATGTTGGGCATAAGGAAATATTTCCAACTACAGAACTATTCTTCTCATGCAGAGGGAAGAATTTCCATCTACCAAATTAAAGGAAAGGCCTCCATATGGTGGGATCAGCTTGTGCAAGTACCACACGTCAAAGAAAAGAATATTAAATGGAGGGAATTCAAGAGACATTTTGAAAAGAAGTACTTAACTAAGAGGTATTATTACAATAAAATGAAGGAGTTCTTCGAACTCAAGATGGGAAGTATGTCCATTGATGAGTATGAAAGAAGATTATTGGATTTGTTGAAATATACCCCCTTCATCAAGGACGAGACAATTAAGATTCAAAGGTATCTGAGTGGGCTTCCATCTTCCATTAGTGACAAGATCCAGTATGATGACCCAAAAACTATTGAAGAAACTATAAGGAGAGAAAAATGCTTATATGATCAGCAAAAAGAAAATCCTACTTTCCAAAAGGATTGGGAAGACAAGAAGAAGTTTAAGAGGGAGCAGAGGAAAAAGGGAAACAAACCACCATTTTTCAGGAATATCCCTCAAGGACAGTCAGGTTTTAGAGAGCCCGGGAAGGATGAAATAGGTGGGAAAATGCCAAGACAACCACCTATGGAATGTTGGGGTTGTAAAGTAAATCATAGGTACAAAAATTGACCCCACAGAAATAACAAAGTGAGAGCTTTCCACAATGTTCAGTAGGAAGAAATAGTGGAGGACATGGGCAGAGGTGTAACAAGGATATATGCAGCCCTGGACAACAAGAAAGAATAATATCATTCACATATGATTGAAGTGGAAGGTATGATCAACAACCAAACCATTACTATTTTAATTGGTTCAGGAGCTAGTCATAGTTGTATAGATCCTAGAATGGTGGAAAGTTTGCATTCTCCAAGAAGCAAGCATGGAAAATCTTGGTTAGTGCAACTGGCTACAAGAGACAAGAGAAAGGTTGTTGAGTTGGTTAAGTCATGTCCAGTGGACATGAATGGACTAAACAAAAGGGATGAATTGAACATCTTACCTTAAGGTTCTTATGACTATCTAATTGGGATGGATTGGTTGGACCAACACCATTCCATCTTAGACTGTCGTAACAAGGAATTCACCTGCCTAGATGAGGAAGGAAATTCAAGGAGAGTACAAGGAATCCCAAGGGCAGTGACTATCAGAGAAATCTCAACAATGCAGCTGAAAAACTGCTACAAGAAGGGCTGCCAAATATTTGCATCTCATATGGAAGAAGCACACGAGGATAAGGTGTCAAATATTGAAGACCATGTAGTATTAAAATATTTTGAAGATGTATTCCAGGAGGTACCCGGACTACCCCCGAAGAGAGATATTGATTTCTCTATAAACTTGAAGCCTGGAGCAACTCCCATATCAAAAACTCCTTACATAATGAGTACACCAGAGCTAAAAGAACTACAATTGCAGCTTGAAGAACTTCTGAAGAAGGGGTATATACACCCAAGTGTGTCACCTTGGGGTGCCCCAGTCTAGTTTGTGAAGAAGAAGGATGGGACATTGAGATTGTGCATTGATTTCAGATAGTTGAACAAAATGATTATTAAGAACAAGTATCCTTTGCCAAGGATCGATGATCTCTTTGATCAGTTGAAGGATGCCAATATATTTTCAAAAATAGATCGCAGGTCAGGGTATCACTAGGTAAGGATAAAGGATGAAGACATCAGGAAGACTGCCTTCAGAACAAGGTATGGTCATTATGAATTCGCAGTGGTACCATTTGGGTTATCAAATGCACTCATTGTTTTCATGTGCCTAATGAATGTTGTATTCAGAGAATACCTAGACAAGTTCATCATAGTCTTTTTGGATGACATCCTAGTGTATTCCAAGTCGGAGGAAGAACATGAACATCATTTGAGGATGGTGTTGCAAGTGATAAGAGAGAACCATCTATATGCCAAATTGAACAAGTGCTCATTCTATCAAAAGCATATCCATTATTTGGGACATATCATTTCAAAGGATAGGATAACAGTGGATCCTGAGAAGATAGAATCCATTAGATAATGATCAGTGACGAAGAATGTGACAGAATTCCAATCCTTTATGGGTGTGGGTGGATATTACAGAAGGTTCAATGTAGGGTTCTCAAGGATATCTCACCCCATGACTTCCTTGCAAAGGAAGGAGAAGAAATTTCAATGGATAGAAGTGTTACACCTCAATATTGCTCACTTCGATAAGTGTCGTAAGTGTCGCATGTTCCTCTCAACTGTCGCATGTCATTCACAACTGTCACAAACATCAAACAAAGCACACTTCCATGATGACGAAACCAAGGAGACATTTAGAATAACTCAGACACTTGATTTGGATGAGGGATAATGATTAACTGAAGTCAAGGAACTCTTATCACCTGAAAGGAGCTCTTAAACAAGGGTTTTCAAGGTGAGCGCTCCTCTGTATCAGCCTTAGGAGCACTGACGCTCCCCTATAAGGTCTTAGGGAGAATTATAACGCCCAACTGCCCCTCTGAAGGAGCACTATCCATCCTTAGAGCGCTGGTGCTCCCCTCAAGCTTCCTAGGGAGCGCTATAGCACCCTGATGCCCCTTTTGAGGGAGCGCTGTCTAATCTGGGCAGTGGTTGGCCCATTGAGGAGAATAAGGGAAGGATCTTTCAATTTTGGAAGGCAGTTGCATTCAAATTCTTGGTTCAATCAGAAGATCCCTGATCTGATGAGAGAATTCCTCAACCTACCCTAAAGATACCTCAAGAGGTTAAGCCTCTCTTAACCTATATAAGCAGGCTCTATGATGGTGAAAAGGGGGGAAGAATTGCTAGCATGAAACTTATGATCTCATAGGAAACACACAGTCAACTGAAGGAGAGTGATCAGTGAAGTTTTTATCATCCAGGTCATGGATCTTTCGAGCAATGGTTAGACGAAGGGGACTTGACGAAGATTTCGCATTCGCATCTACGATTGTAAGTATTGTTGTCATTCTTCTCATTAATATGACACGCTTGGCCTGTTTATTTCTAGTTTTTGTCTAATCTTACATGAACTTATCATTGATAGATAGATATGTTTTCAAGCTAATATCAATAGACTAGGAAGTGGTCATACTTTGTTTGTCTACAGGACTCATCGAGGAGTGAGAGTTTGGAGCTCGACTCGGAGCGTGCAGGGACAAACATCGATAAAGAGGTACTTCTATTCTCCTTCCTTCTCATGTATGTATAGACATGAAAGGAATTCAGTGTCCACGTTAAGCACTTTCTGTCTTAGATTTAAGATTCTAGCTCTCTGAGGCGATCTACCTGTCTGCAGGGAGATTTTCCTACAACAAAAACTAGCGACTCCACTGGGGAGTCCTCGAATCAAAAACTTTTTGTTTCGATTTCTCCTCATAGACCTTGTATTACCCTTTGATTGTTTTAAAACCTGGTTCACCCTCATATGTTTGATTTCATATGTTGATTGACTCTTTACCCCATCACACTTAGCTTACCTGACAAAATTTGATCAAAATTTTGGGTTTTTGGACTTTTTTGTGAGTTTTTTGAGCCTGGCGCCCCCCTTCCCATGTTAGCAGAGTGCCAACGCTCCCTTAAGCTACTGGACAAAGCTTTATAACGCTATGGTGGCCCTTATACCAGAGCGCCAGCCCTCTTTTGCCCAAAATCTCTTCAAAATTTCCATTTTTTGGAGGTCCAGACCCTGTTTTTGACTTGCTGAGTTGTTTTGTGATTCAATCATTCTTACTTTGACCTTTGACATGCTTCATCTTGAGAAGTAAACATCTTTTTTCTCATATTTTATGCCCTTCTTCATTCTTTTTGATTTTTTGTTGTTGAGAGCTTGAAATCAATCCCTTGCTTTCTTCTCTCCTATCCGACTGAGCGGGAGCTCCAGTGAAGGACATCTAAAGTCTGTAACTCTTCTCATTTGGTTCTTTGAGGTCATCTGATCCAATCTCTTTCTCCTTCCTTTTGCGTTTTTTATTTTCTTTCTCTTGTTTGATTGCAAAAGGTTGTGTTGTTTGTGCGAAATCTGCATATTCTTGTCTGAATCTCCTTGATCTAAAAGGGTAGTTGGCAAGAGAAATTTTTCATTGAATTGATTATCATTCGCATGAAAACGACAAAAATAAATCTTAATGATTAGTTTGCATATTAGTTTGCATTTCTAAAATGTTGTAGCATCATATTGGATTTGATTGAGAACAAAATTGATTGAGGGCATTCCTTATCAAGTGTTTGATAGTGAAAACGACTCTTCCTCTTTCCCTTAAATAAGTATTCATTGAAAAGAAATGATTGCTTATCATATTTCATGCATATTTTGGGGAATTGAGTCATCAGTCCATCAGTTTCACTTTCGTACACCCTCTGAGTAAACAACA
>JASDQU010014410.1:152597-190495 GCA_032191745.1 Picea mariana
CTGACTACGAGTTGGTCACCTTAGTATCCATAATCTTTAGGGTCTCACACAAGGTGACGGTGAAGGGAAGTCTCACTGTACCTGGAACAGACGTTGGTCAAACTCACTCGGGCTCCTTGGAGGGTAAATCCACAATTACTATGTGGAAGCTTACACCAAGGCGTAAGTTCGTTAAGCAGGTCACCAATGTAACTGATCCACCCTCTCTATCCCCGCCCCTTCCTATTTTGATCTCGCGACATTGGATTTCATCCAACTAGTGGTTTCATCGTAGGAAGGTTCGTTTGATTTATTGCTTCTTAGATTCGTAGCATGTGTTGTTTGTTTTACTTAGTGGACCTTCGGTCGAGTCAGTGATAATGGCATCAAATCCTAGGAGTACCAATGGAGGAACCTCTTCTTCTGGGGAATCTTATACTTTTCCTCATTTGGAAACGTTGGTCCTCCATATGTTGACACACTGAGTCTTCCAGGACTCACTATTGGATTACCATATTGGTTGTTCCCCACTCCAGTGATTCTGAATCCTCCCAATGTTTCAGTTGCACCTAATACTTTGGATGTCAATACACCACCCACACATCAACCTCATGTCAAATTTTCGCCTTCTTCGCCCATTAAGTCTCCTTCCATTTCTCCTTCTTCACCTAATGAAATCTCTAAAGCAAGTAGCCATGCTGATCAGAAGAAGGAGAAACGGAAAGAGAAGAAGAAGAAGAACCTGAAAAGGAMAAAGGCCCCAACAACATCAGATGTTGGCTCTAAGCAACCAATTATTGTTAATAGTACTGGGAGTGTTGATGAGGTCAACAAGATTAAAATGAAGAATCCAAAACCCAAATTCCCTTGAAACCTTTGTAAGGGTGACCACTTTCTAAGGGATTGCCCCGGTCTTACCCAGGTCTTAGAAATGTAGTCCTCCACGTCATCGACCTCTCTCGGTCATGTCGATGATACCCTGTCAATTAGTGATGTTCAGGTTGGTAAGAAGAATCAAACTGTCAAGTTCCCTTGCATGTTATGTAAAGGTAATCATTACTCTCACCTTTGTCCTCGCATGGACGAGGCTTATTCTCTTTTGGAAAAACTTCAAATTCCAAAAGGTTATTGTAAGCTTTCCCCTGACCCATCGTTAGTTGATGGACTGGTCAATCTGGTTCCATCCTCAGTCAGTCCAGTTGATCAGGTGGTCAATCTAGTTTCCTCCTTGATTGAACCACAAACCCAAGTAGTTGATCCAGGTCCGTCATCGATCAGCCCCACTCTTCATCAAAAGAGTGAGACGAAAGTGATCGATCTGTTTTCATACTCGGTCTATCCCACTCTCCCATTAGAGAGTGACACCAAAGTGATCGATCCGTTTCCACCCATCGACCCCATTCTTCCCTTGGAGAATGAAACTCAAGTGGTCGATCCTTTTTTTCCATCGGTCGATCCCATTCCTCCATTGCAGAATGTCAAAGTGACTGATCCAGTCCCTTCCTCGGTCAGTCCCACTCTTCCTCTGAAGAGTGCCAAAGTGGTCAATCCAGTTTCACCATCAGTCGATCCCATTCCTCCATTGAGGAATGTCAAAGTGACTGATCCAGTCCCTTCCTCGGTCAGTCCCACTCTTCCTCTGAAGAGTGCCAAAGTGCTCTATCCAAGTCCACCATTGGTTGATCCGATCCAATCATCGGTCGATCCTACTCTCCTTCTAGAGAGTAAACCCGATACTGCCCATGTTTTTCTCTTTAATATAGACTCTACCGTACCAGGGGGCATTCCTCCATCTCCTGTGAAACCCCCTCCAAGTACTGAAGCCATCCTTTTTTATTGGGGTGTGCTAACTAGACCTCGTCTTCCCTCCCACATTCCTTTCCAGATTATAGTATAGGTTCATCGTCGAGACGTTCCTCAAACACTGGTAGATGAAGGTGCATCTGTTAGTATTTTGTATTTTGTTGCTTGGTATGCTTTGGGTTGTCCGCAGCTTGCACCGGTTACACAGAATCTGTTAGCTTTTAAAAGAAGAACTATTCAACCTTTAGGGATCCTTCCTCAGATTCCTATAACTTTGGGAGGGAAAAATGTCTTTATCAATGTCATGATAGTCCGAGACCCCTTGGATTTTACTTTACTCCTTGGGCGGGATTATGTCTATGCTATGAAAGCTCTAGTATCCACCCTTTTCCGTGTGATATCTTTCCCTCACGATGGAAGAATTGTGACTATTGATCAACTTTCATTCATCAGCCCCGACTAGGTTACCTCCCTAAGTGGTTCCTTTATGCAGACAATATCGCCCCCACCACATGTCAATTATGTGGCGTTGTCTCCCATGACCTCAAATTCTGATGATTTGGATCCAGTAGTGGACATGGTGATTTCTTCAGTAGGATTATTGGAGCCTGATCTCCTTCCTCCTATCGTGGCCCTCGACATGTGTTCCTTCTCGAGTGATTCTCTTCCATCCAGTGAAGATATCCTGGAGGCCATGACCACGTTTTATCCCTTGACATGGTACCCTTCCAGAGCATTATCCCCTCAGAATCCATGATCAAGAAGCAACCATGAGCATAGTTTCTCTTCTCTGTGGCAAGCTCGTTAAAAAATGAAACAGAGGCTTTGAGCATAGTTTTATTCTTTGTAGCAAGCTCGTTAAAAAATGAAAAAACAATCTGGGGATCGAACCCAGAACCTTGAGCATAGTTCTTTTCCTCTGTCAAGCTCATTAAAAAATGAAACAATCACCTCTCTTTTCAAGTCGATTCTTTTGCCAGATCTCGTAGATGTCGAGTCGAGTCTTTCGTTAGGTCTTGTTTTTGAACCTTCATTTCATCCACCTGTATCCTTTTTCTCCATCTAGCACAGAAATTGGTGACAACCTCAAAGTCGGTGAATGAATTGAAGCTTGGGGGGCATGTCTCCAGCCTTTGATGATCATTCTGGAGTCAAGTCACTAGCTTACAAGCTGGGGGCAGAGTACTGAGCTTAGTCTTTGTTCTTTCTCGTGCTCGTAAATACATGAGAATGCAACCGGGTAGACTTTTATCTCTTTTTTGGACCCGCATGGATACATGAAAAAGGAACCCCCTGAAGTCATCTTTAAACTCTTTTCAGACTCTCTAAATATGAAAAGATTGTTGAGTGACCTTGCTTCCTTTCACACTCATTAAAAGGTTCGAAAGGGCATCTTTCGAGCGATAGTTTATCTCTTTTTCGGTCTCGTTAGACTACTGTATGAAAAAGGAACTGAGAGAGTTCTATTTTAAGTGTTTTTCCAAACTCTATAATCCTGAAAAACCTTCGAGTTTTCTGTCTTTGGACTCGCTAAAGCACACATCGCCTGGCCCATACGGGGATCAAACCCTTACTTTCTTCAGTTCGTTAAACAAAGGAAGAGGAACTTACCGAAGGTGAGTTATATCGAGCATGTGTTATCTTCCTCAAGCTCATTAAATCAAAAAGAGGTACTCGTCTATCTGGATGGGGGAAAATTTGAAAGAAGCAAGCCAAGCAGTCTCTTGAGAACATTACCAAGTAATTCTTAGAGTCGCCCTTGAACACAACACTTTGTATTTTGCATGCATTATAATCCACTGAACCTCTGCACTGAGCCAATCCTTTGAGTTTCTTTCACTCCTTTGGATCACCCAACACAAGTCACAACATCCACTGCATCATCAAGTTTTGGTCCATGTCATGTTTTGTTGTTGTGCCTCAGCGTTCAAGGGAAGTATTCGCCTCTAGAGTCAACCATCCCAAATATATTGCCTCAAAACCTGTGTCAGCCCACGTCCATTTGATCACCAATTATATCTCTATGTCTGTTTCATGTTGTTGATGGGGGATACATCAAGGCCCTCCTTCGAAGAGCCTATTCCTGTCGACCTCATCACATTATCGGGGAATTAGGCATAGAAACCAGTTAGTACTTTGGGACCTGCATGCATCAATGGCAGGCCTCCTCACATTCGATAGTAGGTTTACATCATAGGCCTCTGATCGGATGATTCCATGGATGTTTGACTCCAACTCATCCATTCACATTCATTGGAATGTACTAGAGTACCATGGGAATCATTGACATTAATGGTGATCTCCCTCGCACTTGCTAATGGTTCACACCATTGACCGGTAATCAAGTGGTTTCTGCCATGTTCGACATCAGGACATCTATTCAAATGGTTAGAATCGTACCACATTGGGAATGGTAAGAAGACCCCGGGTTGAGTGATCACTTTGATATATACTTTTCCCAGGTTGCGAAGGAGTTTCTCTTGGATGAGTGATGCATACACTGTTACATAGATCCACTTTGTATTGGTCGTGGCTATGTCTTGTCACCTCATAGATCCACTGTGTTTTCTTCGTGGCTACGATCAGTTCAGGTCATTAGAGTATAGATCCACATTGTATCCTCGGTGGCTATACCTTTTCATCAATACACTTATGGATCCGCAGTGTATTCTATGGCGGACATATCTTGCAAAACTTGATCACCTAAGCATAGGTATGCCTGCCTTGGGTTTTGAAATCTGTCATGATATTTGTTGGATGTTTGTGTGCAGCTTCAATCAGGTTCTCCGAGTCTATACCCTTGCTTGAAAGTCTACAAATCATTTCAGTTATCAGTTTGCATCTTCTAACTTCATACTTTGGGGGGCAATCTGTTACACCTCAATATTGCTCACTTCGATAAGTGTCGTAAGTGTTGCATGTTCCTCTCAACTGTCGCAAGTATCACATGTCATTCACAAGTGTCGCAAACATCAAACAAAGCACACTGCCATGATGATGACACCAAGGAGACATTTAGAATAACTCAGACACTTGATTTGGAGGAGGGAGAATGATTAACTGAAGTCAAGGAACTCTTATCACCTGGAAGGAGCTCTTAAACAACGGTTTTGAAGGTGAGCGCTCCTCTGTATCAGCCTTAGGAGAACTGGTGCTCCCCTATAAGGTCTTAAGGAGTGTTATAACACCCAATTGCCCCTCTGAAGGAGCACTATCCATCCTTAGAGAGTTGGCGCTCCCCTCAAGCTTCCTAGGGAGTGCTATAGCGCCTTTATGCCCATTTTGAGGGAGAGTTGTCTAATTTGGGCAGTGGTTGGCCCGTTGAGGAGAATAAGGGAAGGATCTTTCAATTTTGGAAGGCATTTGCATTCGAATTCTTGGTTCAATCAGAAGATCCATGATCTGAGGAGAGAATTCCTCAACCTGCCCTAAAGATACCTCAAGAGGTTAAGCCTCTCTTAACCTATATAAGCAGGCTCTATGATGGTGAAAAGGGGGGAAGAATTGTTAGCATGAAACCTATGATCTCATAGGAAACACACAGTCAACTGAAGGAGAGTGATCAGCGAATCTGTTATCATCTAGGTCGTGGATCTTTCGAGCAAGGGTTAGATGAAGGGGACTTGACGAAGATGTCACATTCGCATCTACTATTGTAAGTATTGTTGTCGTTATTCTCATTAATATGGCATGCTTTGCATGTTTCTTTCTAGTTTTTGTCTGATCTTACATGAACTTATCGTTGATAGATAGATCCATTTTCAAGCTAATATCAATAGAGTAGGAATTGGTCGTACTTTGTTTGTCTACATGACTCATCGAGGAGCGAGAGTTTGGAGATCGACTCAGAGCGTGCAGGGACAAGCGTCGATAAAGAGGTACTTCTATTCTCCTTCCTTCTCATGTATTAGTTTGTATAGATCTGAAAGGAAGTCAGTGTCCACATTAAGCACTTTCTGTCTTAGAGTTAAGAGTCTATCTCTCTGAGACGATCTACCTGTCCGCAGGGAGATTTTCCTACAACAAGAAGAATGTGAGAGAAGCTTCCAACAATTGAAGAAGTTGTTAACCAGTGCTCCAATCCTGAGGATTGCATCTCTGAATGAAGATTTTGTAGTGTGTACAGATGCATGCAAAGAAGGACTGGGAGGATTCCTTAGTTAGAATGGGTTTGTGGTATTTTATGAATCCAGAAAGCTAAAGGATCATGAAAATAACTATGCAACTCATGATTTGGATTTGGCAGCCATAGTGGATGCTCTGAATAAATGGAGGCACTACCTCATGGGAAGGAGGTTTGAACTGACGATAGACCATAACGGTCTGAAGTATTTGTTTGATCAACCAACCTTGAATGCTAGGCATAGTAGATGGTTGGAATTCCTTTGTGAGTATGACATTGATATCAAGCATATCAAAGGAAAGGAGAACAAAGTAGTTGATGCACTCAACAGAAGAGTGCATGAACTACATGCTTCGATCATTAGCATGTATCAAACTAATATTAAAGGCAGAATTTCGGAAGCTGCAAATGTGGATTTGTCGTACATGGAATTGGTGGCAAAGCTACAACAAGGTAAGCTTCTACAGAAAGTGGAAGCTTATAAATTGGAAATTGATGGAACACTCTTGTACAAAAACATAATTTATGTACCTAATTTCCAAGAATTGATAATTATGATCTTGAAGGAAATGCACAATGTGCCTTATGCTGGGCACCCTGGATATCAGAAAACAATGGCAGCAGTCAAGAGATATTACTTTTGTCCAGGTACGAATAAGGAAATTGTAGAATACATCATCATATGTATGGAGTGTCAAACGATCAAGGTTGAGCATAGGAACCCAGTTGGGTTGCTACAGCCTTTACCCATTCCTGAGTGGAAGTGGGAAGTGGTGACAATGGATTTCATCACAGGATTACCTAGAACAAATAAGCAACATGATTCCATCATGGTGGTGGTGGATAAGCTTAAGGAAGCTACCCATTTTATTCCATTGAAGACTACTCACAAGGCAACTAATGTTGTTGATATCTATATGAAGGAAGTAGCACGATTGCATGGTATTCCCAAGACAATTGTGTTTGACAGAGACCCAAAATTCACCTCAAAGTTATGGAAATGGTTATTCAAAGGGTTCAGAATGAATCTAAACTTCAACACAGCCTATCATCCTAAGTCTGATGGGAAAACAGAGAGGGTGAACCAAGTAATAGAGGACATGCTAAGGATGTATGTGATGGACAAACCATCTAAATGGGAATACTACCTACACTTGGTATAATTTTCCTACAACAATGGGTATCAATCATCACTAAAGATGAGCCCATTTGAAGCACTTTATGGCAGAAAGTGCAACACCCTATTAAGTTGGGATAACCTAGTTGATAGGGCAGTGGTTAGACCAGATTTTCTCAAGGAAATGGAAGAAAAAATGATGAAGACTAAGCAGAATTTGAAGGCTTCCCAAGACAGACAGAAAATGTATGCTGATAAGAATAGGACCCACAGGGAGTTTAAAGTGGGTGATCATGTTTTCTTGAAAGTGAAAACCAACTAAAGTTCCCTGAGGCTGGGAAACTATTCCAAGTTGGCATCCAGATATTGTGGGCCATTTGAAATCTTAGAAAGGATTGGACCAATTGCATATATGCTTGCATTGACTACATCCATGACTATACATAATGTGTTTCATGTTTAATTGCTTAAGAAATATATACCTGATGTTAATCATGTTATTGATTGGAATGTGATTTAGGTGGAGAAAGAAGGTGTCTTTCATGTGCATCTGGTGCGTATACTGGACCAGAAAAGAAAGAATCTATAGAATCAAACCATAGGGGTTATAAAAGTCCATTGGAATTGGTACGGTCCTGAGGATGCAACATGAGATCATGAAGATGCTATGCATGCAGAGTAACCGCATATTTTTGAATATTTTGGAAATATTGTTGTTGTTGTGTAAATAAGTTTCACTGAGGATAATGAAAAAATAAGGGGGGGGGATTGTAACACCCCAAGTCCGAGCCCCTCCTGAATTGTAATTATGTTTATAGGCTAGTGAGCCGAGTGGTTATAAGTTGAGAGACTTATGTGTTTATTAGGCTAGTGAGACAGATGTTAAGGCCAATGAGCCTGATTTTGTATATGTAAGTACTCACATCATTAATAAAATTACATTGTTGCGTGTGGACTGACCATGAAGAAGAGTTATGGGGGAATATGCTCCACTAGGTAGGGTAAGGGAGGGGGCTAATTTTCTAGGCCTAGGGGCTAAGCTAGAAGGGCCTACCTCTAAGGGAATAATATTTTATTATTATTTCCCAAAGCCTATGGTTGACTCAAACCGTGTTGTTCTAAGTTCCTGGGAAAAAGGGAACGAGTGCTAAGTGGAACTCATGCAGCTTCAGGAAGACATGTGTCAACATGGGTGCATTCACTTTATAGGTGAGGCAACCAGCTTGTTGGGGGTTCACTTCCCACTCTGGCATTGCTTCCCATCCTTGCATCTGGAGCATTTTTTATTTTCCCCACGACCCTTACGTTTCTCTGTAAGTCTATCACCTTATCGAATGACCAGGGGATTCACGCATTGAACCAGTTCTCCATCATCAATGCCTCTATATATAGCACACACCTTTGGATTCCTTTTTTTGTACTTGAGCTATCCCGTGTGTCTCCTGTGAAGCTGGATGCAATTGTACTCGCCTGAGCCTTGTTGTGTCTTAGTGTTTGGTTGTTGCCATTTTCGATGTCCATATCCATTTTTTGTTGATGTCATCACCTATGTGTTAGCTAAATGTTGTTGTTGTATTTCTTAGGAGATGAATTGAAGAATCAAGTTGTGAGGCCTATGAGAAACTCTTCCATGTGAGAGAGTTTTCTAGAAGTGAATTCTCCTAGAAGAGAGTCCCGTAGCAGCTACAGTACTCTGAGACTTCTAGTCCAGCCTGTTGTTGAAGCCCAAGGTAAGGGAGGTGTAGTAGCTGATGGACTTGTATTAGTGAAGGTGTACCCTCCTGGGGTGGATCATACATGTGGGGAATGAGGGTCTGTGGGTTGTGGGCATAAGTGGCTCCTAGGATAAAATATCCTTCCTGTTGTTTTGTGAAACTTCCTTATTGTCCTTTCCAAGCCTAGAATTTCGTTGCCCGGTGGAGTTTAGTCCCAGCTCAGGGGTGACCCACTACTGAGTGTGATGAGTAGCGTGGTATAAGGCTGGGAGGTTCGTGGAAGGTCTGCATGCTATTAGTGGTCATCTATTAAAATATAAGTATCATTTCCATGCTTAATTATGTATGTTATGCATGTCTGTGATTTTTGAATTGTTATCATGTGTTCCATTGCATGTAGGAATTATTGTCAACTATGTGTTCTTTGTATGATGTGTATTTATATTTGCATTATAATTAATGAGTAATTCTTGTTTATATATATGTTGCATGTATGTAGTAAATGTTTCTTCTGCTTAATTGCATTAGATAGATATATCTGTATAAGTGTGAATAACAAATGTCATCTCCATCTTTCAGTTAAGTTTTATATGTTATTATTTTCGCAAAGTTACTCAGTGGCATGGCTTGGCCTACTGTTTAAGTTTGAACTGTCATAGAAATTGGTATCAGAGTAGTAAAGGAAAAGTTAAGGTTGTTTGGATAGCGTTAACCAACAGGGGTCGGTGGATGGCAACGTTACAATACCAATAATCCTTTATTTCTGGAGGTTCATACCTCCATCCTTTAGTATATCTTCTTTCATGAATCATACCTTGCTTGGGTATCAATGACATACAACAACCACTCAAAATCTTATGTATATTAGTAAAATAGTAAAATGTTTTAGAAGGGATTCTTACCCAAACCCTTCATAACTTCTACCTCATAGGCATGAATGCTTTTATACCTATTATGGCCGCTAACAACCTCTCTGATATTACCTCATTATTGGTGTTTTATGGGGACTTTTAAATTCCCTTCAACAAATTTCAACAACAACCTTCTCGTATTCATCCTCTGCTTGAGGTTGTCCATCACTGGTAATTGTCTTTCCCAACAAATCCAATTTATTTCTACACATGACATACAACATTACATTCACAATTATATTAGTTTTCATGCTAAATAAAATGCATGAACCATAGTATTTAAATCAACAAACATCCTCAGATATGTCCTAGCAAGTCTATGTGCACTCTATCACAATTCTCTCAATGTTTTAAAGAGTTCAATTACTATCAAATTTTCAATTGTCTCTACAGTCATACAGATACCAACATTCTCATGCCAACAAAAATCACTCATAACAATATTTCAGCTTTCTCATCCCAGGAAAACACATTAAGCATCAAGAAAAGAGTCAATGGATTTTCCCTTTTCCAACTCCTTTACATGATCATAAATTTTTAGTTCTACTAAACTATTCCCAAGGCCTCACTGCCTTTTCATAATCATGTCTTTTAAATTAAAGTCGGTCTTTCAAATATAATTATCAATTCCCTTAGCTTTCACAACTATTATTTTAAATCCTTCAACTATGTTAAACAATCAGAGTTATGAAGTGAGAAAGGTGTTCCTCCTTTTCTCCTCTTTACTTCTACAATATGTCCCTCTTGGGATCTTCCTACTATGTTCCTCGAGAAGTCTTGATCAATTTCATCTTGACCCTTTCCTAGATGTATCAACATACTGCAACATCATAATCAACTCATAAATTAATTATGAACTAGTGCATTCTACACATTTACCAATAAGATTGGTCAACATTAATTTGCATATCTTTTATTCATGCGTGATATTTTAAAATTTAATCCAGGATTCTCGTACAAATATAATTTGTAGTCTATTGTCCAATTTTGCAGTAGTGATTGAGATCATGACTATGTTCCCCTAACAGAGTCCTCACACAATTCCTCCACATGGAATTGTCTCACCATGTAGCTTACTTATTGCATATCCATCACTTATATGAGATGATCTCAACCTCAACTCAACCTCGTATTTATCATTTCAATTGTTTACCAAATATTCCATAAGGAATATAAACATTCATTCTTATGATGCATTCTAAATTACAAATGCACATTATCCCATTTTGCTTTCATGCATAGTGCTCTTAACTACATGCTTCAACATACCGTGTGTCTACTATAGGAACACTTTATAGTTTCATTTTTGTATCTATTGAAATTTAATTAGTTCATGATTTTTCACTATCATTTACATCCAACCTTTAAAAGCCTAATCCAATTTCCTTTTATCGTGACAACAGAGTATCACTGATCATTTACTTTTTAATCAAGTTATACTAGCCTTTCTTGAGGGAATTGAACACAGCCTCCTCAAAATATTATTCAAAACAAAATTGTCATGACTCTTCATAATAGATTCAACCATGCATCCATGGTACTGATTAAATGTTGGCAAGTAAAATTATTGCCGTACATTTCACTTATTCAAGCAATCATATCATGCCTTTAGTATACAAATACTCATACATCATACATGTGCATCACTTGTAAATTTTTATATCATTCACTCATATCTATTTGGTCTTAATATCAGTCTTCATAATGGGTGAACTTATGACACATTCAATCCATGCACTCAAGCATATACAAACATGGATAAATATTCAGCATGCAAGTCCATTGTTTGCACCTTTTTCCATGTCATTCACACACATGGATATTTCAACTTACATATCCTTCTCCTAGAGGTCTTACATCCATTCTTATGAAAATTATCATAAGAGTACTCAAACTATATGTTTCCCTCTCTATTGAGAGCTTACTATCATTCACATGGCAAGTCTTACAAACATATTCATAATTATGTTTCCCTTTTTACATGACAACAACTAGCAAAAAAACACTCTTGCCTCGACTGCTATAAATATATTCCACAACCCATAAATACAATCTAGGAAATTTCAATAGTGCCCAAGGCCACAAGACAATCAATCTATCTTCTCTTCATGCTTCAAACCATTCTTGGTCAATAAACCTTTTTCCAAGGGAATCCTTTTATAGATTCCCTCTCACTACTACTTGAGCATACCAAACCATACCTATATGGATACCATCCACATCTAGATGTTAATTTGACCCATTGGTCATCTAGAAATTCCCCGAAACTTCCTTTACCATATTCAAGATCAACATTTCATTAACCATTCTACCTTATCCTCATAAGGTAATATGCAATCAATATCATCAACATTTCACTTATGCTGCAATAATCATATCATCACTAACCAAATGATCTATGACACCACCATATTTTACATCTAATAATAGACTATAATAAGTCTATATGCATGTTATATGCATTCTCACTCACTACCATATGCATCATGACATATCCACATATTGCATTTTCATGCATAAACAAGTACTTGGGTCAATAGGTACTTACACTCACTTTAGTACAGTCGTGATCTCATAAGCTAGCTCATGTGCTCATATCAATTACTTCCTTTACGAGGAATATCCATAGTCCAAGGAAATCCCTTTCTTTTTCCTATCGAGATTATTCCAGTAACAAGTTTCAATCATTACGGGTCAAGTAAACTTGACCTTACACAGTTTCCATTAATCCTCTAATCATGAAGAATTATTCATACACGGTTTTCCCTTTTATTAAAGCATCAATTTATTACTGTCAAGGATTCTATCACTCCATATTCAATTCCTTTAACAACAAGAAATTTTCCACAAGGGTCTTATCCCTCATATAAAAAACGATCATAAATGTCAGAGGCTTCAACTATCCATGCTTTGAGGAAACATTACAATTACTAGTTTATCCATCCTTTAGGCTTAAGAATCCCTTAAAAAGACTCTATCATTTTCCACCGTTCACATTCAAGTTCAACCATTAGTGCTTATTAGCATACTCTCACTCCTGTAGGGGTAGATATCATAAAGAAACAATATGCTCCTTCTGTTGCAAATTAGCTTGTAAATTTTCTATTGTAATAAATTTCAAAGAAAAATTTTAATCAAGGAGCTTGTGCAGATAATAGATAAAAAAATTCCAACACAAAGGAACTCTTTATAATAGGCTTGTCTTGGCCTTCTTACACCAGTCCTGGGACTAATTTCTAGCCCATCCATGCCTAGTGTTTATTTCTTCTCTGATACCACTCTGTAGCACACCCAACCCCCTAAGTACCTTCTTAAGGGATGGGGTATTAAATTGCATAGCCTCATTTATCAACTTAATTTGAAGACATTTGCCAAGGGTTCCTGCACCTAAAAAACATATTTCTTCTCTTCCCTCTATTTTCTTAGAACCAGAGGAGTTTCCCCCACTCCTATCCACTTAGATTTCCTTCCCAGACCCAATTGTGTGCCTCATGTCTTCTCTTCCCACAATTTTCCTCTTTTTCTTTCCTTTTATAGCAAGGTTTCATGGGTCAAATCCCCCAATTCATGGGTTGGATCAGAAACTTCCATATGGGTAATATTCCCATACTCTCATTCATTTCTAAGGATGACTTCCCAAACACCATCTTGACTGGTAATTAAATCCTATGGGACAGAGGATTGTTTTGGGTCTGATTATTTTTAAATCCATCAGACTACTACCTAGTAGTGGTCATCTCAACTATTCATGGTTCCACTCACCATTCCATCTCATGACATCATAACTTGTATAGGCAATACCCTTCAACAATTATTCAAAATTTTCCTTTTTACATTAATAAATGTTTTTTCATAGTCTTTTAACAGTAATATAATTATATTTACAAGCTGGGGGGAACATGGGTGTTACAATTCCAATGAGATAAGATCCAATAAAACAATATTCTCATAAATGCTCAATAAGGAGGACTCCATCCTTATTTATAACTACCAAATTCTAACTACTTAATGTTCTTTCTTTAATGAGACCACATTACATTTGTTATATGCTAACTACCTAATAGTGCCTTATTTAATAATAAATAACAATGTATACCTAGTCCAAATTACATTAAATGGTCAATACTTATCCTACTCTTATCTCTAATAATCTTATAGACTCCTATTACACGCCTAGGGAACATCCCAACATTCCATCACCCTTTGAGAAGAGTGTTCCTCAACGCTTGTACATATGCTATACATCTATAAACTAGGGTCCCATTTACTAGTGTTTCTCTCAATGTTGAGAGTGAAGTGGTCGAAGAAGTGTGTCCATAAAGGGATCATCCATAATCCAATGCCCCATGTATGGATTCTTCCTACGACATTGAAGTAGTCCAAGGAACTAGGGTCCCATGTACAAGTCATAGCCTCAATGCTGAATTAGTCCAAGAAGATCATCCATAAACATGCATCCCATGTATAGGTGCACATGTTGACTCCCAATCGATGACACCTAATATCAACAAGTAGTTGAGTGTTTCACTCCAATTTCCCCCACTATCATGTATATCCAAATAAATGGAACCATATAGGGAAAATAAATCCTCCAAATAACTGTAAAAGGATGGCTCTAAAAGGAACTCTACCATTGTACAAGAAAAATAATAGAAATTGGTAGGCACCACTTGATTTTGTTTTTATTTAATGATGTTGTCTTCATATGGTGGAGAATACTCATCAACAAGAAGCCATAAGTATTTTTATTCGTATAAATGACAATTGTATACATATTAGTCTTCACAACTTCTTTTAAATCATGCCAAGTAGATATGTCTCATGTATACTCCTTGATAATGTTATGGATATACTCCTCGCTAATGATGTTGGTATCCAATGTCTCCTCAATTTTTTTATGTAGCATCTCCAACCCCCAAGATGGTCCATGCCACATAAAAATTCCAACTCTGATTCCATTAATTAATAAGAATGCTCTACATATTGCCAGAAATGCATTCCTAACATCATATAAATTCTAAGCATAATTATAATAGAGAAACCCAAAACAGAATTAAACCAATATACACATAGTAATTAAATAAAATACACATAAGACACTTATATTTGTAAAGAGTCACCAACTTCCTTTAGAACTCATATTTTCTTCCCATCCATAGAATTTGTTGCTCATAAATCTCAGTAGCAGGATACCCCCGAGCTAGGGCTTAAAATACACTAGGGAAAAGGAATCTTAAGCCAGGATAAGGTCCATCAAGAGAAAAAAATCTCAGACTAAGGTGCCAAATCTAGTAGACAACCTACAACCTATCATTCCCCACATGTCTGTCCCACCCTAGGAAGTGTACCTCCTCTCTACTCAACAATCATTTGGATGCAACACTTCCCTTCCGGGGATTTAGAAACATGACACACATGAAGTCTCAAAGACCTATAGTTGAAGCTTGTAACTCGCTTCTTCAATAGCACAAGGGCTTGACAACCCACCTATTCAACTTAATTTACCTAGAAAATGCTCCAAAGCTTCCCCAAATGCAAGTATGGTTGATGGATACAGAGTGTGTATGGAGGATATGAGAGAATGATTGGAATAGTCAGTGAATGATGGTAAGAATCAATAGAAAATGTATTAAGTTCCCCAATTTTTTATGCATGTTCCCAACTTGACACTTTCCATGTTGGGAACCACCTTGGGCCCACTTTCCCCCAGACTTGGGTGATATTTTCCTCACTTTAGAACTTATGATATATAAATATCCATGTACTTAGACTTTAGGATTTTAATATAATATTCTTTTGGGCTTAATTCCCCTTAGCTTAGTCCCTTTCCTATAATCTTATCCCCTCTTTTCCCTTTCTGGTGGAGTTTATCCCCCCGTACTCTTTTGTCTACATGGTCTTCAATAGTGATGTATTTTTATTAATATATGAGAGTTATTACATAGTAAAAAGATAAGAACTTTGGCATTTTATCATCCGGGTTCTCTATCCTAATAACCTCACAGGAACTCTAGCCTCAAAACATATATACAAAGGAAATTTGGCCCAAAATATCTTGTCTCACCAACCTATATGTACATTTACAATTGGGGTTAGGCCTAGGGGTATTACAATCCCATCCCCCTTATTTATGCATTGTCCTCATTGTCTTATATACACATGTACAACCAAAATCTTCAAAATTCTTCAAAAATATGTAGGTACTCTTCTTGCATGACATATTCATGCTCCTAGGTTGCATCCTCGGGATCGTACCAAGTGAATTTGAATTTTACTAGCCTTGTGGATCAATTATGGAGCTGCTTGATCTTATGGTCCAATATGCAAACCAACTGCACTTGAAAGTCTCCTTCTTTCTCCACCTATATCACATTCCAATCAATTACATGATTAACATCAGGTATATACGTTTTAAGCAAAGACACATGGAATACATTATGGATGCACATGGATGTAGGTAGTGCAAGCATGTATGCAACAAGGCCAATATTTTCCAGAATCTCGAATGGCCCACAATAATGTGACACTAGCTTTAAACAATTCCCCAAATTCAAGGAACTTCTCTTGGTCTTCACTTTCAAGAACACATTGTCACCCACATTAAACTCTCTGTGAGTTCCACCCTTATCTTCATATATTTTCTATCTATCTTGGGAAACCTTTAAATTTTACTTGGTGTTCACCATCTATTCTTCCATTTCCCTGAGTAACTCTAGCCCAACCATTGCTCTGTCTGTTGGGTTTTCCCAACTCATTGGTGTGTTGCATTTTCTGCCATATAAGGTTTCAAATGGGCTCATCTTTAAAGAGGTGTGATACCCATTATTATAGGAAAATTGAACCAGATGTAGATAATATTCCCATTTTGATGGTTTATCCATCACATACATCCTCAACATGTCCTCAATCACCTGGTTAACTCTCTTTGTTTTCCCATCTGATTCGAGATGGTATTGTTCTTAAGTTCATATTTGTCCCAAATCCTTTAAATAACCCCTTCAAAAAATTTGATGTGAACTTGGGATCTCTATCAGACACAATTTCCTTAGGCACACCATGAATCTTGACAATTTCCCTCATGTAGACTCTTAATGTTGGCTTCCTTTTGAGTTAGCTTCACTAGAATAAAATGAGCAACGTTAATAATATTATCCACCACCGCCATGATGGAATCATTCTACTTGATTGTTCTGGGAATATTAATGATGAAATCAATTGTTACAACTTCCCTTTTCCACTCAGGAATGGGTAATGGTTGTAGAAAACTAGTTGGGTGTCCATTCTAAGCCTTGAAATTTTGACATTCCAAACATCTAGCTATATAATCAACCACCTCTTTCTTCATACTTGGGTATTGGCTCTTGACTGTTGCAATTGTTTTCTAGTAGCATGGGTGCCCAACATAAGGCACTTTATGAATTTCTTTTAACACAATATTTTCACCTCCTGTGAATTAGGAACACAAATTCTTATGTGTATGTGAGGATCTCATCCTCCCTTTGCTCATAATATTCAATCTTCTACTGCAAATTACCTTGTTGTAATTTTTTCTTCATTTCCACATAGTGTTGATCTGATTTTGCAGCCTCTAAAATTATGTCTTTTAAATTATATTTATACATGCTAATGGTTGTAGCATGCATCTCATGCACCCTCTTGCTGAGTGCATCAACCATATTGTTCTATTTTCCTTTGATATGATTTATATCAAAGTCATATTCACTGAGGAATTCCAACCTTTTTCTTTTCTTGGCATTTAAAGTTGATTGTCCAAATAAATATTTCAGACCACTATGGGGATGCTACAAGTATTGAGGGAGCATCAATTGTATGCAAAATTGAGAAAGTGCTCATTTTACCAAATGCAGATACATTACTTGGGCCATATCATTTCATAGGAAGGTATTGTTATGGATATAGAAAAGATAAAATCCATTGAAGAATGGCTAGTACCAAGGAATGTATTCGAGGTGAGATCATTCATGGGGCTTGCAGGGTATTATAGAATATTTATTGAAGGATTTTCAAAGATTGTACACCCAATCACATCTTTGCAAAAGAAGGGTGTAATATGTAGATTTTAAACTTGTACAATATTTACTAAAAACATATTTTCAGTAAAAGAACAAAAAATATACAATGGCAAATGCAAAATTCACATAGAGATTTTTCCCTTGGAAACCCAAACTGGGAAAACCAACTTATTCTATATTCATTCATCATAATACATTGTTTACAATACAATATACATATAGGATCCAGTGACATCCAAAACCCTAACCCAATGACTTGGATTGGTCAACAACCCTAATTCCTTAACTGGAAATAGAAAACCATCAACAAAAAACCATGTGCCAAAAAACCACCTAAATATGTGACACGTTTCCTGAGGAAAATTGTTTTTTTAGGGGTGTTTCCACCCAAACCCCCACACGAGGGGATTTGCCCCCCTGCACCCCCTTCTAACCCCCCTATGCACCCGACAAAGAATATAACACATACCCAACATAATGTTTGAATGGACCCCTCATTGTGAAAATAGTTTTCAACACTTGAATTATTTATTGACAAGTGCCCCAATATTAAGGATCAATGATCCAAATGAAGACTTCATTATTTGTATGGATGCTTGTAAAGAAGGGCTTGGGGGATTCCTTAGTCAAAATTGGCATGTGGTATGCTATGAGTTAAGAAATTCAAAAGAGCATGAGAGACACTGCACCACTCATGATTTAGATTGGAAGCCATAGTGTATGCCTTGAAGATGTGGAGGCACTACCTCATGGGGAAAATATTTGAGTTGAGGAAAAATCATATTGGTATGAAATATTTGTTTGGACAACCAACCTTGAATGCCAGGCAAAGCAGGTGGTTGGAATTCCTCAATGAGTATGACTTTGATATAAAGCATATCAAAGGTAAAGAGAATAAGGTGGTTGATGCGCTCAATAGGAGAGTGCATGACATGCATGCTACAACCATTAGCATATACAAATCATATTTTAAAGACATAATTTTAGAGGCTCCAAAATCAGAACAACAATACATGTAAATAAAGGAAAATTTACATCAAGGTATTTTGCAGCGAAAAATTGAAGATTATAAAGCTAAGGAAGGATGGAATCCTCATATACAGGGGCATAGTTTATGTGTCAAATATTCAAGAGTTGAAACATTTGGTATTAAGAGAGATGCATAATGTGCCTTATCTTGGGCACCCAGGTTACCATAAAACTATTCCAGCTTCCAAGAGCCAATATTATTGGCCACGTATGAACAAAGAGGTGGTTGATTGTATAGCCAAATGTTTGGAATGTCAAAAACTCAAGGGTGAGCATAGTCACCCAACTGGTTTGTTGCAACCATTTCCCATTAATAAGTGGAAATGGGAATTTGTAACAATGGATTTCATCACTAAATTTCCTAGAATAACCAAGCAACATGATTCCATCATGGTGGTGGTGGATAAGTTTACGAAAGTTTCCCATTTTATCCTAGTGAAGCTAACTCACAAGACATATAACATTGCAGATATTTATATGAGGAAAATTTCCAGGCTACATGGTGTGCCCAAGAGAATTGTGTTCGATAGAGATCCCAATTTTACATCAAACTTTTGAAAGGGACTATTCAAAGAATTTGGGACAAATCTAAACTTTAAAACAAACTATCATCTAGAGTCAGATGGGAAAATAGAAAGGGTCAATCAGGTGATTGAGGATATACTAAGGATGTATGTGATGTCCAAACCATCAAAATGGGAGGACTACCTACACTTGGTAGAGTTTTCTTATAATAATGGGTATCCAACATCTTTGAAGATGAGTCCATTTGAGGCATTATATGGCAGAAAGTGAAACATGCTAGTTAGTTGGGACAACCCAACATACACAGTAGTGGTTGGGCTAGAGTTTCTCAGGGAAATGGAAGAGAAGATGGTGAAGATAAGGCATAATTAAAGGATGCCCAAGATAGATAGAAAATTTATGTTGATAAAGGGAGAACTCATAGAGATTTTAAAGTGGGTGACCATGTGTTCTTGAAAGTGAAGGCCAAATGAAGTTCCTTGAAGTTGGAGAACTATTCAAATATTGCAGCAAGATATTGTGTACCTTTTGAAATCCTGGAGAGGATTGGTCCCATTGCATACATGATTGTACTACCTACATCCATGTGTATGCATAATGTATTCCATGTTTCTTTGCTTAAAAGTATGTACTTGATGCTAATCATGTCATTGATTGGAATGTGATTTAGGTGGAGAAAGAACATGACTTTCAAGTGTATCCAGTTTGCATAATGGGATGAAAGATCGATCATATTTGAAATTGAGCTATAGGGATTGTAAAGGTCCAATGGACTTGGTATGGTCCTAAGGATGCGACTTGGGAGCAAAAAGATACTATGCAGGTAGAGTAACCATAAATTTTTGAAGACTTTTGAAGATTTTGATTGTACATGTCTATATAATGCACTAAGGAAAGTGCATAAATAAGGGGGATAGGAATGTAATACTCCTAGGATGAACCCTAATTGTAAATACAGATGTAAATGTACATATAGGCTCGTGAGCCATGATATTTTGGGCTACAGTGCATGTGTGGTTATTAGGATAGAGATCCAGAAACCAAAATTCCAATGAGTCTATCTTTGTACTATCTAATTACATTGATATATTAATAAAATAAAATCATTGTTACAGACCAACTAGAAAAAAGAGTATGGGGGGATAAACTCCACTAGAAAGGGAAAGGGTGGTTAAGAGTATAGGAAAGGGGATTAAACCCAAAGGAATATTATATCAATATTCCTAACATTCTAAAGTATAAAATATGGGATATTAATTTATCCTAAGTTCCTAAGTGGGAATGTATCACCATGTGGGTCCCCATGTAGTTCCTAACATGACAAGTGTCAATTTGGGAATATGCACACATATTTGGGGGATTTAGTTCATTATTATCATTATTCCTCATCATTATTACCATAACGCCTCCCTACCATCCGTACCTTGTTCCCATACCTGCATTTGGGGAAGCTTTGGAGGGGTTTCTAGCCATTGAACCTGGATAAATTGAGATGAAGAGGTAGGTTGTTATGCCCATGATATAATTAATAAATGGGTTGTCATGCCCCTAATAATTCTCTCTAGGTGAAAGAACTGATAGGAATTGTTTCCCAAGGTGCCAAGCTACAACTACAGGGCTATGAGACTTCCTGTCCAGCCTATTGTTGAAGCCCCGAAAGGGAAGTGGGGTGATGCAAAACCCCTATGGGCTCATGCAACCTCCTAGTCTAGGATCTCTCATAGGAGTTGAATTAGCTCTCAGAACCTTGTTGGGTCCCTCCTCAAATGCACACATGCCCTTTATTTTACTTGTGCAAGTCCACACATAAACCACGTGGCGCTTATACTAAGCCCCTTTTCTTCTTACCTTTGAAACCACAAGTGCTATCCCTTTATCCCTCAGTGGAATATCACATATGACCTTAGGATAGAATCAAGCGATTAACTGAAAGGGACTATTCATAGCTCCAGGACTCCGATGCTTCGAAGGATTCACCAAACACAACACTCCAATCTCCCAGAGTGGTTACCGATCGAATTTGGTCATAAAGTTGACGTGGCTGACAAGTGTAGCTCCTCTATTATCCTTCCACTCTCCAAACTCCTATGGCTAGATATGATGGCTAGCATTAGTTATCCCTCCTCCACAATCTATGGTGGATATGTACTTCGAGACTGTGGGACTTCAAGGTTCCTCACTCCAAACGACCACCGCCAAACTCCCAAACAACCGAATGTCGAATTGGAAAAGGGAAGAGATCTATGGCCAAGAATCTATGCTTTATGGATGGTGGATATTAACTCTAGTGCTTCATATCTTCATCCACTTTACAACGACTACCTCCAAAATATCTCGGGTAGTCGAAGTACTGAAGGGCTTAACAATCAATGACCCCACCTCAATATCTGATCTACGTCTAAGATCTATTTTAGGAATATGGGCTTCATAGTTTTCTCCTCCTAGAAACACACGGACCAATCTTTCCTGAAGTGTTGAATCTATGAATTGTGAGATCTACAACTCACATCTCATGTGCTCGGATCCAATGACTAGGATTTGATCTTCACTTGAATATGCTTCTCCTCTTGTTTCGGGTTTGATCCAATAGCCTAGATCTATTTCCACAACCAATCCAATGGCTATTGTGGTTTCTTCTTCTCTGTGGCTCTGCTTCCCTTCAATAAAGGAATTCTCAAAGTTTCAAAGTCTTGGCCTTTGATCTCTCCTCTGCAGAGTTAAATCATTTTCCTCTACTTGCATTCTATGAAACACTACACCTCCTGAGCTTGGAACTTGTGATAAATTCTTTGGTGCAMACTTGCTCTTCTACCGTAGTCTAGAACTTTAGAAAATTCCCATCCTCTTCACTCCTTGCATAGGCTCTTCACACGCTAGTGCTATCTCTCTTGAGCTTGCAACACTTCAACTTCAAATGGTTCAGTCATTTTCTCCTTCAACAACTTYTTGTGCCTTCCTAACACTCCCACTATTCCTTCTGAGCCTAAGAACATGGTCAAGGTGTTCCTTCAGTTCCCTCCTGGCACTCTATGYTCTTCCTCCTGATATTTACCAACACTTTAACAAAGTGTTGTCTTTATACACTCATTGTGCTCACTCCCCTAAGTCTTGTATTTTAAAGACTCACTTGCACACTCCTTKTGCTTACCTACCCTTTGAGATTTTACACTATTACGAGTGTAGGTGCACTCCTTATGCTTTCTCTTTGCACTCTTTGCACTATCCCTTCTGAGCTTAACGGATTCTGGTGCGCCCACCTGACACGCTCCTCATAGAAATCCTGACTGAGTTCCAACACACTCCTTGTGCTGGCTTTTCAGACTTTTCCAAAAACACTAATGTGAACTCCTTGCACAACCTTGAGAACCCAGAACACTCACAAATTCACATAGACATGGAATTCTATCTATTCCTACAAAGGGAACATAATTTCACTCATGAAATTCATAAACATTCAGTAAACATTCACAAAAAAAATACTCAATGACACAGATAATACACACAAAGATACATATGTAGGGAAATATGCTTTTCTATTAAATCTGAATGCTTTTTACAAGAGAGTTTACAATGGTTACAAGACTGGACTACAACATAGTCTTAGTTCTTCTTCTCTCCAGAATTCTCCTATTCTATCTCTCTTGAGAAATATTATCCTTGTTCTCCTAATAGCCTCTACTTACTCTCTTGATCTTAATACATTGATTTTCTTACAAAATAGGGGCTTCTCGAGCCTTCCTCCACCTAAATTCATTAAATTACATTTAATTTACAACTCATCGAGATCAGATCTAGATTCGTCTACATGTCAGCCATTAAAAGTGACTTACATGCAACCTATAGAAATACAATGGCTCTTCCTTCCTTTTGCATTTACAATATTAATTACATTAAATATGAGATTTAAAACAAAATGAGAAGGCTCTCACTTCTCTCTCCTTGGGATCTTCTCCATCCATGTGCATTGTTGCGCTGACTACTAACATGGTGTTGATGATCCTGCATCATACTCTTATGATGAAAAAATCGTGAGCTCCTACTCATGGCTCCTATGTTTTTCTTGTTGAGATCCTCCAGGGTCCCAAACTTCACTCTTAAGATTTCCACTTCATCCTTTGCCATGTTGTTGTTTCTATTGTCCTCCTGTTGTTGCAGACTCTCCTCCCAATTTCCAAATTTTATGTTGTAGTGCCCCATTCAATTTTCCACTGCAGTATCATGTTGTCAGCCTCCATCTGTTGTTGACTATATCCTTTGTTGACTTCAACATCAGTCTCCTTATCTCCTCAATCTCCTTGTCCAACTTGTCCATGGGCTAGATCCTCTCCTGCAATATGCTCTACTGCTACATCTTCTCTTCTACCTCAATATCCAACTTGGATTTTTGGGTGATTCTCCTCTGGTTTATTTATCTTTCTCCTGGGGCTTCCAATTTTCTATAAAGATCAAAAGGAATATCATCCTAATCTCCCATTATAACTTCATCACCTATGGCATTGGCTGGCCACTCCACTGCAGACTCCCATTCTGCAACAATATTACTTAGCTATTGCTCAACCATCTCCTCTGAAAATTTTATTTCTGTCAGTGCCTCTATTCCTTTATTATCTCCTTGGATTGGCATAAGCTTCATCTAGCTACTCCTCATGCTGGAATTTTTCTCCACTCTCCATGATTGTCTCCTTCTAGAAGTCTTCCTTTATCTCTAGATTGTTTAGCCAATCCTCTAGTAGCTTCAACTCTTCCTCCCACTAAGTGAGTATGGCATCTAAATGATCCTCTTGAACATTCCTTTGGCTCAAAACTATGTGGGCCTTCTCTTATTTTATTTCTTGGGAATATTTCAGTGTCTTCTCCTTATTGTCTTGCATGATAGTATTTTTTGGATGTACTTCTTCTTATGCTCTTGCAGTTACACACAAAATGTTAGTTTTAAAAACATTTAGCCCTATTGCCTCTTCCTTGGATGCCTCCTGCATCACCTCCTCATGTGCAACACATGCATCAGACTTTGCTGAGATTCTTAGTAGAGATATGTTGATCCCCCTGATGTTCAGAATGCACCTCTGATCCTCCTCCTTGAGAGTTAAAGAATTCAACTTCTGATCATCTTCATTCACATGGTCTGCAACCCCACATGAATATTCATGTTGGCATGTTTACAGGTAGAGTGTTCTTGTCATTGATGGAAAGAATAGAAGTCAAAGAAGAAGGAAGCATAAGCTCAGGAGGAGGAGTGAAAAGTATGTAGAGATCAAAGCTCAAAAGAGATAACACTTTGTTCTTTCCAGAAGTGCAGACGAGTTCCAAGAGACAGACTTGCAGGAGGAGAAAAGGTTGATACCTTTGAACACTTAGAAAACCTTCTAAGTCAAAGAAATCAGAAAGCTCAAGAGGAAGAATGACAATGACTATTATATCAACATCTAGTGACCAGAGGAAGTGCAGAGGAGAAGTACAGATCTGATCCGTTGGATCTGAGCACCGAGGATCAATAATCATTAGATCCAGAAATAAATGCATGAAGGTTAAGCCTTTGGATGAGCGTAGGAAAGTGGACTTTTCAAATTCCCAAAGTTCCGAAGTAAGCAGGGACTGTCCATCGTAATTACTGATAGGTGGAACATGATCCACAACTCCGAAGAAAATCACTTCGAGATTTTTCAGTTTGAGATCTGAAATCCCCAAAGTCTGGAGAGTCAAAGAGCTGGAGTAAACGTTAGTCGTCAGATAATTTTAAAGTGGAAGGATAGGATGATATAGAAAATCATCATCCCAGAAAGATTGAGTCTTCAATCTAAGAACATGATCGACGAACAACATTTAGTTCGGGTCTAAAAGTTGTGAGGAGGTTACTGTTTGGGGATTCTCACTTCGAAAGAATTGGCGACTTGAAAATTTGAAATACTTGAAGTCCCAAAGGATGAAGTCCCGAAGTGAATGAGGATCCACATCAGGAAGACTACATCAGTAAGGACACGTGGCATAATCAGACAATAACAAGTGTCAAGTTTATTCGACATTTCAGGTATGTGCAAATCACAAATCCGAGTGACACGTGGCAGCTACTAGGATCACGACACATCATAAAGTGATGTAAGTAAGTGGTGTCACTTCGGGAGTTTTTCTTTGGAATTTTTATCACCAGCACTTGACCAAAGTTCTGAAGTCCCGAAGTGAAGGATAGTCATTGGATTAAGGAGGATAGATGTCAGCAGACCTTCCATTTTGGAAGATATCCAGTCAGAAGAAACAAGAGTTTGAGAATTAAAAGTATCAAAGGCCAGACTCGCAGAGGATATCCGGATCATATATTCAGGTATACATGTGTCAATAGATCTTCCACTCCATAACATTTTCAAATGGGAAAAGCGATATTTGAGAGTTGAAATTCCTGAAGGCCGGACTCACGGAGGAGATCATGATCATAGATTCATGAGACATGTGTCAATATATCTTCCACTTCAGAATATTGTCATATGGAGGAAAGTAGGGCTTGAGACTTGAAATTCTTGGAGCCTAGATGACAAAGTAAATCACAACCATTGATTCAAGAAGGATAGATATTTACCATCAGTTCAATAGCACCATCAAGATCGTGAGATTGACGGTCCCATTGCATTGCGGGGAGTGAAGGTGCGTGAACGTTAATAATTTGAGGGTGGGCCACAATCGAAACCATGGTTTTGGAGAAAGGACACGTGGAGGCTCAAGGTAAATTATGGCGCAAAAATAAGTTTGTTCTAAACCACCTTTGGATGTGCCCACAATCACGTGGTCACGTGAAGTTCATCACCCAAGGTCATATCGAAAAGAAGGGAGCTAGCACTCGTTAGACCAAGATCGTGAAGCACCTTTTTGAATAGGCGTATGGTCACCGTCGATGGTCACGTGAAGGAAGGGGCTTAGAAGCCAAAGAATCCAAAAACAACTGACTATAACTACCAGAGAAGATGAAGAGTTGTGACTGCTAGAGAAGTAAAGGAATCTCAAGATAACGCCCGATAATGATGATCAAGCTCAGGATAACTGCTAGAGAAGCCAAAAAAATCTTGGGAGAACGACCACTGATGATGAACAGATTCAGAATAACCGTCAGAGAATATGAAGAGTTTGAATGATGATCAGTCAAAGGACTTGGCATGAGTAGGATATGCAGAACAAAGAAGAGTTCACTCTTCTTTGGGAGTGATGCATGTCAGTAGTGCATGATCTCAAGGGAAGATCAGAGACGCAGTGTAGTACCGAAATTGGAGATCAGAGTCACAGTGTATAGGATGCAAAGGAAACATAGATCTTAAAAGTAGAAGAGAAGCTGAACATAGTTGTGGAGTGTGCGCTGGAGTAAAGAGAGTAGAGCATAGAAGAAGAAAGATGCAGAAGCGGAACAGAGGATAGAAGCTGAAGAAGGAAGAGGAGACTTGGAGCTGTAACAAACCATATCAGAGATAGAGAAAGTAAGTAAAAGTTTTTAAAGATTCAATCAGGGTGGTAGGGTGGTTCTAGGGAGGATTGTAGTCCTATAAATTCTAGTTGGTTCTAGAAGATATTCTGGGATTTGGTGCTTCCATCTAGTTGGTGCTAGAGAAACCTGGGAGTTGGTGCTTCCATCTAGTTGGTGCTAGAGAAATCTAAGAGTTGGTTCTCTCTGCAAGTTGTAGCTTGTTATCAGAGGTTGTAGCCTCATATTTGAGTTGGAGCTCAAATACTATGATGTACATGAAAGTTGGAGCATGATTGACATCCTAAGAAGAATGGGTTTTCACCCTTTATGGGTTTCCTCGGAAAATCGGTGTCTCTATGTATTTTGTGTGATTGATCATTGTATATATATGCATGTTAAGTTATCAGCAACATATTAAATAATAATCTATAAAGAATAAAAAAAAAAGGGAAAAAGTTTCAAGCTTATATACANCCCCCCCCCCCCTCTCAGCTATGTTTCCAACAATTGGTATCAGATTCAGTGCCTTTGATAAAAGGTATATCCATAAGCTTAAACATGAATATTCATGTTGGAAGTTCAAATAATAGACCCCCTCTATTTGATGGAACAAACTTTGCCTTCTGGAAAATAAGGATGAGAAAACATTTAATGTCCTTGGGTGCTGATGTTTGGGATGTCGTTGAAATAGGATATGTGAAGCCTGTAGTCTTGGCCTCAAAAGATGATAAGATAGAGTTTATCATTAATGAGAAAGAAATGAATGCCATCCTCAGTGGAATTTATGAAGCCGATTTTGTCAAAGTCATGCACTGTGATTCAACAAAATTTATGTGGGACAAGTTGATAAGTAGTTATGAAGGTGATTAAAAGGTGAACGATGCAAAACTTTAGACTCACGGACTAAAATTTGAGTAGTTAAAGATGAATGAAGATGAAACTATCAGTAATTACTTCTTATTTATAGAATAACTTTTCAACACTATGAAAGGCCTAGGTGAAACGATAGCTGATTCTTTTCTAGTCCGGAAAATATTAAGATCCCTTCCTGATAGATTTAACTCAAAGGTCTCTGTTATAGAGGAAATAACTGATCTCAAAATGTTGACACTAGATCAACTTCTTGGAATCCTAACTTATTATGAAATGAGAATCACCAAAGGTAAATCCACTACAAGAGAGGCATCTTTTAAAGTAGAGAAAAACACAGACTCTGATATAGATGAGATTGAAGAAAATTTTGTGAGGAGACTGGAGAAAGATTTAGAGAAATACAAAGGTAAAATGCCCTTCAAATGTTTCAACTATGGTAAGATAGGTAATTTTTCATCTAAATGTCCTCACAAAAGAAAGGATCAGACATATGATGATGAAGAGAAGAACAAACACAAAAATGTCTATAAAGAGAATAATTTTAAGAAGAAAAGCCTTTGTGTAAACAATGATGATGATCCCTTAGATGATGAAAGCAATGACTCTTCTATTGAAGATAAAATAAATGATATCATGCTAATAGATTTAGAAGATATAAACACTGAATATATAGGAATTGAGTTCGCTGACTATGAAGCAGAAGTAGATCTTGAAGGAGAACTTGTCAGTGCCATGGAAGAGATTGATAGACTCAGAGAAAAAAAAAAAAAGTTACTGCTCAGGTATGAGAAAACATGCAAGGAACCATCTGAAGAAATTAATATGTTGAAGGTTAAGTTAGAATAAGCTAATAATATTGAATACATCCTTAAACAACAATTGAAGGAAGTCGAAACAAAAGGTGAACAATTGGAAGTTGAAGTAGTGTCTGTCAGAAAAAATCTAGAGAAACTTCAGGCCTTATATCATCATAATCTAACAAGTATTAAAGCCTCAGAAGGATTAGCCTCCATTCTGAATCAACAAAGGAATTCAAAGTTGAAAACCAGTTTGGGTTATGAAGAGGGATCAAGTAGTGGTCATCCAAGCAACAAAGAATCCATCAAGTTTTTCAAATATACAACTACTAACAACAAAAAACCTGCAGAAACAAAGGAAGATAATCAGCCGCTAAGGAGGAGTGAAGGAAAAGCTACCAGAACTGAATCTGTAGAACAAATAAATAATACACCCTCTACTCAAGGAAATCATCAACATGGAATAAATCAACCTGCTCAAAGAAGACAACTATTTTCCAGGTACAAAGATTTTTTCTATGGATATTTTTTTTGCTGCTCTAAATTTGGCCACAAAGCTATAAATTGTTCTTTAAGATTTAGACATGAGCAATCAAAACAACCAAGGAATAAATACCTGCCACAACAAAGAATGAGACAACCAAGTAACAAACAACCACATACTGCAAATAATGCGATGGATGGGAAAAAGACGCAGATTAAGAATAACAATCATTATGATCCTTTATTCAATGAACCAGAATGTTACATCTTCCATAATTATGGACATAAATATAGACTATTTCTTAAAGAACTATAATCCATATTCAAATCACAGAGCTGAAAACGTCAAGGTTTGGAAGAAGAATAAAGATAACAAGTGTGGATTGGTGTTGTCATCTCAAAGACAAAAAGACCCCTGGTATATTGACAGTGGATGCTCCAGTCATATGACAGGTGACAAAAGTAAGTTCCTATCACTCAAGGAAAATAAATCAGGGAGTGTGACCTTTGGAAATGATGCTCCAGGAAAGATAAGAGGTAAAGATCTAGTAAGCTTAAGTAATGGAAGAAGTAAAGCTCAAGATGTATTATTTTTTTATGGTTTAAAGAATAATCTTCTTAGTGTCAGTTAGATATGTGACAGAGGATGTGACGTCACCTTCACTGCCAAGAATTGTAAAATAAAGACAATAAACACAGGAGAGATTCTTTCAAAATGGGTTAGAACCAAAAACAATGTATATGTTCTGAAGGAAGATAAGGAGAAATGCCATTTAAGCAAATTTGATGAAAGTTGGTTATGGCACAGAAGGCTTGGACACCTAAATTTTGATCATATTATCAAACTAAATAATGAAGGTGTTGTGAAATACCTTCCAAAAATATCTAAGCCTAATAACTTTGTATGTGAATCATGTCAAATGGGGAAGTTGACTCATTCTCAATTTAAATCAAAGAGTTTCACATATTCAAAGAAACCACTTCAAATTGTTCATATGGATCTGTGTGGACCATCGCGAAAGGAAGGAACTGGAGGAGAACATTACTTTATGTTGGTCATTGATGACTTCTCCAGACGTACGTGGGTTGCCTTTCTGAGAGAAAAATATGATGCATTTGAGAAGTTCAAAACATTTAAGGCATTAGCCAAGAACCAGATAGGAAGGAAGTTAAAGGAAATTCTATTAGACAGAGGAGGAGAATTTCTGTCAAGATATTTCAAAGAATTATGTGACAGACATGGAATTAAAAGAGAATATACTATTCCAAGTACCCGTCAACAAAATGGAGTTGTAGAACACCAAAATAGATTAGTACAGCAGATGGAAAGGGCTATGATGAAGGAAAGGAACATTTCACAAACCTTCTGGGTGGAGGCTATTCACACAGTTTTTCATATTCTGAACAAAGCACATCTAAGGCCGAACAGTGATAAAACTCCACATGAGTTGTGGTTTGGTCGACCTGCATCCATCAAGCACTTCAAAGTATTTGGAAGTAAATGATACATAAAAAATAATGATGATTGTCTGGGAAAATTTGATAGTAGAGATGATGAAGGTATCTTCTTAGGATATGCAACAAACAATAAAGGATACATATGCTTTAACAAAAGAATGCATAAATTAGTAGACTGTATTGATGTTCGAATTGATGAAGAAGCTCATGTAAAAGATCAATAGAGAATAAGCACTAAGCCAGATGAAAAACATGATGATAATAATGAAAATGAAGAACAACAAATCCCATAGTCATACGAAGATGATGAATCAGGTAGAGAAGAGACACCCGGAAAAGAAGAGTCAGGACAACAATCAACATCAAATCCTTCCTCCATAGTTACTCAAAAGAGTCATCCTGAAAGTCAAATAATTGGTGAGAAAGACAAAGGTGTACAAACTAGGAGGAGGATAATCAAATACATTGAGCAATCACATATAGCCTTCATATCCATGGTGGAACCCAAGAACTTCAATGAATCAAGTGAAAATGTAAATTGGTTAAAATCAATGAATGAGGAACTGGACTAGATTGAAAAGGATGACACTTGGGAACTCATTCCTAGGCCAGCAAATAAAAATGTAATAGGATCCAAATGGGTCTATAAAAATAAGATGAGTGAGCAAGGAAATATTGTAGGAAATAAGGCTAGATTGGTATGCAAAGGATATGCTCAAATAGAAGGACTAGATTTTGATGAAACATTTGCGGCCGTAGCAAGATTACAATCTATCAGAATGTTCCTTGCCTATGCTTGTCATAACCAATTTAAAGTCTATCAAATGGATGTCAAGTCAGATTTTCTAAATGGAGATCTAAAAGAAGAAGTCTATATGGAACAACCAGAGGGTTTCCAACTATAAGATAAATCTGACATTGTCTGCAAGCTAAATAAAGCCTTATATGGATTGAAACAAGATCCTTGTGCCTGGTATCATAGACTAGATATGTATCTTCAAGACAAAGGGTTCAAGAGAGGAACAATTGACAACAATTTATATATCAAAATAAAGGGTAATGATTTGCTCATTGTGTTGGTCTATGTAGATGACATCATCTTCGGTAGTAATAATGATTCATTGGTACAATGGTTTTCTTCTACCATGCAATCTAAATTTGAAATGTCTATGATAGGGGAACTGTCCTTTTTTCTTGGTCTGCAAATTACTCAGAGGTTTGAAGGAATATTTCTTTCTTAGGAAAAATATCTAAGAGAAATGTTGAAAAGGTTTCAAATGGAATATTCTAAACCTATGAGCACACCTATGGTCACTAGATGTAAGTTAAGAAAGGATGATGATTCACCTGATGTTGATCAGAAATAACATAGGTCTATGATAGGCATCCTATTGTACATCACAACATCTCGTTCAAACATAATGCATGTTGTTGGAATGGTAGGAAGGTATCAGTTTGCACCCAAACAGAGTCATTTTTAGCTGTCAAAAGAATATTCAGATACTTGAAAGGAACAATGAAATATGGCCTATGGTATCCGAGGAATCAAAACTTTCAAATATCAGTCTATTCAGATGTTGATTGGGCTAACTGCGTGGATGAAAGGAAAAGAACGAGCGGAGGTGCATTCTTCTTAGGAGATTCCCTTGTAGCATGGTTGAGCAAGAAGCAAGGTTCCATTTCCTTATCAACTACAGAATATGAATACATTGTAGCTACCACTTGATGTACCCAAGTATTGTGGATGATTCAGACACTTGTATACTTGGAGGTAAAATATATTTCACCAATCCCAATTCATTGTGATAATACTAGTGCCATTAGTGTGTCAAACCTATTTTTCAGTCCAAGACCAAGCATATACCCATCAAGTATCACTTCTTGAGGGAACAGGTGACCAACACTGTTGTTTCCTTGCATTATATTCCATCCAAATATCAGATTGTTGATATCTTCACTAAACCTCTTGCAAAATCTCAGTTTGAGTATCTATGCTAGAAGTTGGGCGTGACCTTGTTATCAAGTTAAAATAGTCTATCTGATCAGGAGGAGAGTGCTCCTAGTATATCTTATCAGGGGGACCACAGAGTCACTCTCTATTTTCTTTGACATTGATGTCAAAGGGGGAGAAAAAAGTGTTTTCCTGTCTGCTACAATTGGAGGTCTAAGTAGAATAGTGCAACCTTTTAACGTTGCCATCAATTCCAAAGGGGGAGATTGTTGGCATGTTTACAAGTAGAGTGTGCTTGTCATTGATGGCAAGAATAGAATTCAGAGCAGAAGGAAGCATAAGCTCAAGAGGAGGAGAAAACATTATGGAGAGATCAAAGCTCAGAAGAGATAGCACTTTCTAGAAGTGCAAATGAGGTCCAAGAGATGGACTCGTAGGAGGAGAAAAGGTCAAGACCTTTGAACACTTAGAAAACCTTCTACGTCAAAGAGATCAGAAATATCAAGAGGAAGAATGAAAATGACCATTAGATCAATGTCCAATGACCAGAGGAAGCACAAAGCAGAAGTACAGATATGATCCATTGGATCTGAGCACCGAGGATCAACAATCGTTGGATCTAGAAATAACTACACAAAGGTTAAGACTTTGGATGAGCGTAGGAGGGAAAAATTGTCAAAGTCCCGAAGTCTCAAAGTAATAAGGGACCGTCCATCATCAAGACTGACAAGTGGCACACTATCCACAACTCCGGAGAAAATCACTTCAAGATTTTTCAATTTGAGATCTAAATTTCCTAAAGTCTGAAGAGCCTGAGAGTGGGAGTAAACGTCAATTGTCAGATCATTTTAAAGTGGAAGGATAGGAAAATCTAGAAAAGAAGCATCATGAAAATATCAAACCGTCAATCTAAGAACATGATCGACGAACAACATTTAGTTCGGATCTAAAAGTTGTGAGGAGGTTACTATTTGGGGATTCTCACTTCGGAAGAATGGGCGACTTGAAAATTCGAAAACCCCAAAGTCCCGAAGTGAATGAGGATCCACGTCAGCAAGACTAAGTTAGCAAGGACACATGCAGCAATCAGAAAATGACAAGTGTCAAGTTGATTCGACATTTCATGTATGTGAAAATCACAAATTCAAGTGACACATGGAAGCTATTAGGCTCATGACACGTCATCGTGTGACATAAGTAAGTGACGTCGCTTTAGAAGTTTTATCAAGTTCCATCTAGTTTGTGCTAGAGGAACCTGGGAGTTGGTGCTTCCATCTACTTGGTGCTAGATAAATCTGAGAGTTGCTGCTCTATGCAAGTTGAAGCTTTCTATCAGAGGTTGCAGCCTCATATTTGAGTTGGAGCTCAAAGAATGTGGTGTACATGAATGTTGGATCTTGATTGACATCCTAAGAAGAAGAGGTTTTCACCCTTTATGGGTTTCCTCACAAAAATAGGTGTCTCTGTGTATTCTGTGTGATTGATCATTGTATATCTATGCATGTTAAGTTATCAACAACATATTAAATAATAATCTAGAAAGAATAAAAAAAAAGGGAAAAAGTTTCAAGCTTATATACTGTAACATCCCCAGCCATCACTTCACTGGTCGAGCAATGCTACTACGCTGAAACATTCTCATACTTATGTAGTATGAATTTAAATGAAGGTAAGTGGCTTAACATAGTAAACTTATAATTACTACTAACATACAAAGTTAATAGAGTCAATAGTAAACATCATCACAACAGAATACATGATAATATTGCAAGCATCACAAACATGCATTTTAATTGAAATTAAATGCATGCATATACGTTTCTTTGAAACTGTAGTAACTTCACCAACCATGTGAAGAAATTCCATGAACCTCCAAGCCTTAGACCTCATTGCTCATCATGCTCAAACGTGGGTCACCCCTAAGCTGGGATTAAGCTCCACCCAAGGCAAGGGAATCCTAGACTAGGTTGAGGTTATAGGGGAACTGCACAAAGAAACTAGAAGGATTCTCCCCAAGAGACTTATTACACCTACTACTCACGAACTCGCATTACCCACATGCCTGTTCTACCCAGGAGTATGCACCTTCACAAGCACAGTCCACCAGTGCTTCACCTCCTCTTTGGGCCTCAAAAACAGGCTGGATCAGTAATTCTCAGAGCTCTGTAGCTGGTGCTGGACTCACTCTGGAAGAAAACCACTTCCCAGCAGAATCTCTCACCTGGAGAGAGTTTCTCATAGGCCTAACAACCTACCTATTCTACCACGGGTCTGACAACCTGGTTCTTTAACCAGTTTTCAAATCAATTCCTGAAAGTTCGTGATGACAACAACAACAACAACTTGGATTAACTCACAGGTGAAAGAAGCAACAGGAAAATGGGTTGTGGAAACAGGAAAAAAATATAGCCCACTAAAACACAACACAGTTCAAGTAACACCCATTTTCCATATGCATGACAAGAAATTCATGCAGAGGTTGAACACAGACTCGATAGTTCATACATAGGTGTAATGTCTTCACAAGAAAACATCACAGGCTTTGGGTTTCAGAGATGCATGAGTCTTACAGAACTCAGATGCAAAGATTCCTCGGTTTAGATGGTGGATGACCGAATGGGGAACGAACCCCCCTCACGACTCAACTCTTGGGTTAAATTGCATGTGTCAGGGCCGACACATGTCACCCATGAAGCTGCATGTGCTCCATCAGCATGCATTCCCTTTTTCTCCTGTTTCCCCTTTCCAGGAACTTAAGATAAAAGCCTATATTTCACATAGCTTTTGGAATAATAATACATTATTATTCCCAAGGACTTAAGCCCCTAAGCTTATTTGCTAGGCTCAACACTTAGCCTCTATTTCCAACCTTTCATCCCCTTTTCCCTTACCCACCTTGTGGAAGCTTAGTCCCCCATCACTCTTTCTTCGTGGTTGGTTTGCACACAACGATGTTTATACTTTTATTAATGTTCTGCATATTACATATACAAAAAAAGGCTCCTGGCCTTTAACACTTAGGCTCTCTGGCCTAATAAAAACATATGCCCACTAACTTATCAATACTTGGCTCACCAACCTACAAAAATGATTTACAATTCATAAACATGATTACAATAGGGCTTGTCCTTGGGAATATTACAATCCCCTCCCCTTATTTTTTCACTGTCCTCAGTGCAACTTTTAAACATCATCAACAAGATTTCCAAAATATTCAAAAAGATGCGGGTATTCTACCTGCATAGCATCTTCATGTTCCCAAGTTATGTCCTTAGGACTGTACCAGGTCCACTGGATCTTTACAAGCCCTATGGCTTGATTTCGAAGATGTTTGTATTTTCGTTCCAATATATGCACATGATGCACTTGCTGGACACCTTCTTGTTCCACCTGAATCACATTTCAATCAATTACATGATTAGCATCAGGTATATATTTCTTAAGCAACAAAACATGAAACACATTATGTACATTCATGGATGCAGGTAATGCAAGCATATATGCAATTGGCCCAATCATTTTTAGGATTTCAAATGGTCTGCAAAATATGGATTCCAACTTGGCACAGTTTCCCAGCTTTAGGGAACTTCTATTGGCTTTTGATTTTAGGAAAACATGATCACCCACTTTAAACTCTCTATGGATTCTGTTCTTATCAGCATAGCTTTTTTGTCTGTCTTGCGTAGCCTTTAAATTTTGTTTAATTTTTAGCATTTGTTCTTCCATTTCCTTGAGCAAATCTGGCCCAACTACTGCCCTATCAACCAGATTATCCCAGCTTACTAGAGTATTTCACTTTCTTCCATAAAGTGCTTCAAATGGGCTCATCTTCAACGATGTTTGATACCCATTGTTGTAGGTGAATTCTACCAAATGCAGGTAGTCTTCCCATTTCAATGGTTTTTCCATCACATACATCCTCAGTATGTCTTCTATTACTTTGTTCACCCTATCTGTCTGTCCATCAGGCTCAGGATGATAAGTTGTGCTAAAGTTCAGATTCGTTCTAAATCCTTTGAACAACCCCTTCCAGAAATTTGAAGTAAATTTTGGGTCTCTGTCAAACACAATTGTCTTAGGGATTCCATGCAATTGTGCTATTTCCTTCACAAATATGTCAGCAACATCTGCTTCCTTGTGAGTATTCTTTAATGGAATGAAATGGACAAATTTCGTAAGCTTGTCCACTACCACCATAATTGAATCATGATGCTTGCTTGTTCTGGGAAATCCCATGATGAATTCCATTATCACCACTTCCCACTTCCACTCAGGAAGGGGCAAAGGTTGCAGCAACCCTGCTAGATGTCTATGTTCCACTTTAACCTTCTGGCGATGTATCCAACAATCGCTTTCTTCATACCTAGCCAAAAGTAATGGCTCTTGACTACTACCATAGTTTTTTGATATCTAGGGTGCCCTGCATAAGGCACATTATGCATTTCATGTAAAATCATATGTTTCAAGTCTTGGACATTAGGTACATAAATTGTGTTTTTATACAAATGTGTTCCATCTATTTCCAACTTATAATTTTCCACTTTTTGTGGCATCTCACCTTGTTTTAGCTTTGCTACTAGCTCCATGTACTGCAAATCTGCATTTGCAGCTTCCAAAATTATTCCCTTTATATCAGTTCGGTACATGCTAATGGTTGTAGCATGTAACTCGTGTACTCTCCTCCTGAGTGCATCAGCCACTTTATTCTCCTTCCCTTTGATATGCTTGATATCAAAATCGTATTCACATAGAAAATCCAGCCACCTACTCTGCCTAGCACTCAAGGTTGGCTGATCAAACAGATACTTCAAGCCATTATGGTCTGTTCTCAGTTTGAACCTCCTTCCCATGAGGTAATTCATCCACTTCTTTAGAGCGTGTGCTATGGCTACCAACTCCAAATCATGAGTGGCATACAGGGGTGATTTTAAGAACCCCCCCTAAATTTATATGTATAATAAATGGGCGAATCTCCATGATACATATGAAAAATTGAAGGCTATTTTATCAATTATATAATATGTATATATAATTTTTTGGCGAATCTTTTAGTCACTTATATAATCTTGTAAAATCTTGGCGAATATTTCACTTAACTATAAAACCTTGTAATGTTTTGGTGAATTTCTTGATAAAGTATAAAACCATATATAATAATAGGAAAATGTATTCGTTAAACTGTAATATACTCATTTTACATATTTGGAAAAAGAAACATAATTTGTCCATCCTTTAGACAATGTTGCAAGCATTAGGGGTTATGTTTGTCAAGGTTCTCACTTTATACTCTTGCATATCCCTCTATCAGTTTTGATGATATTTCACCAAAAAGTTCATATGTGTTGATCCTGACCACAACTTCTGTCAAGCTCGGGATATATTAATATTTTCTCTACCACTTCCATTGTGGACTATTTATTACTAATTCATTGATTATGAAAGGACCCTTCAAACAAGTTCATCATAGATGATAGGATGTTCGTAAATGGGAGCGCACATAATTCTATCCATCAATAACTCCAAAAGTATTATAACATTGATAGGTCACATTCCATGCATGACTTCCTCTCTAATCATCCATTTGTACTAAAAAAGGACCCCTTTCCGAGGAAGAGAAGTCTCTTTTACCCCTTATATTTTTATTGTTTTATAAAAAA